>JAFVLL020007483.1:0-10162 GCA_021397915.2 Tor tambroides
AATATCTTCATGGAACATGATCTTTACTTAATATCCTAATGATTTTTAGCATAAAAGAAAAATGGATAATTTTGACCCATACAATGTATTTTTGGCTATTGCTACAAATATACCCCAGTGACTTAAGACTGGTTTTGTGCTCCAGGGTCACATATACTATGTCTGGGTAAGCGAAACTGTATTAAACTGTCTATATTACATGTATTATGAAAATGTATTCCTTCACACTTTCAGTTTACACAAACATATTGTATCAAAATCATAATCAAAATCAACAAAAGAGCAATGATATGCAAGTGCTATAACAAGTCTCAGTTAGCCTAACGCAGTACACGTAGCAAGTTTTTTTTTTTAATTATATAATAAATAAAAAGAAAACAGATAGAATAGAAAAAGAATAGAGCAAGCTAGTGTTAGAGGCCTTTTTATGCTTTTTGTTAATTGTATAATAAATAAAAAGTAGTGCTGTCAAACGATTAATCGCGATTAATCGCATCCAAAATAAAAGTTTTTGTTTATATAATATGTATGTGTACTGTGTATATTTATTATGTATATATAAATACACACACATGCATGTATATATTAAAGAAAAATGTTACTTTTATATATTAAATATATATATATATAATATAATTTTTATGAATATAAATATATACATGTAAATATTTTCGAAATATATGCTGTATGTATGTGTGTGTATTTATATATACATAATAAATATACACAGTACACATACATATATTATATAAACAAAAACGTTTATTTTGGATGCGATTAATCATTTGACAGCACTAATAAAAAGAAAACAAATAGAATACAAAAAGAATAGAGAAGTTAGTTAAGTTTTTTTTTTTTAAGAAAACAAGCAGTTAGTAAATGAATAGAGTGCAAGTCTAAATGAGTAAAGTTTTTTTAAAGAATAGAATTAGAATAGAGAGTGGTAGAGTTCAAATAAAGGACCAAATAAAGATGGAAGAGATGTGTTTTAGCCGATTCTTGAAGATGGCTAAGGACCATCCGATCCTCACAAACACTTCATCAGCAGCTCACCAAGCGCTCGCCCACGGCGCGCCGTTTAACCCCGACCCACTCACATCCTGAACCCACAGAAATATCTGCGTTTCCACGAGACATTTGCTGTTTACACAAACGCTTCCTGCTGAAATCACGCGGATGCTCCCGGCTGAACCGGAGCGGCGCCCTGGGAGATTCACGCCAAACACCCGATCCCCGTGAGGTCCCGGGGAGCCTCTCGCGAGTACAAATCACTGACAAATAACGCGGCACAGTGTCGTTAACCTGCGAGTGTGTGCTGACGGCAGGGTTTGGGAGCAACTAACCAGAAATAGCAACTCTAGTAGCGTCTCCCAGCAGCGTCACAGTCCTTCAGCTGTTTACAGAGAGGCTTTTACTGTTTGTGCCCTTGAGACAAAACACGTCACTGCCTTACTACTGTACTACAAACTGATGCAATATTAAATAATGATATCATATTTATTAAAAGAATTGTAAACAATATGAAATGCTTTGTGCATCAATTTTTACTTTATAAATGCTGGTGTTTTATTGTGATTGTGCCAGCCAAACAACAACAACTATTATTATTATTATATAATTAGTTCTATTAAATTATAAGTTACATTAAATAATAATCAAAACAATTTCATGAAATATAATTATTTAAAAGGTGCTGTTTTTTTGTGTATGTGCCAGACATATATTTTTGAAAAACTAATAATAGTAGTAGTAGCAGTAATAATAATATAATAAAAGCATTATTATTATTATTTTTATTACATTGTTATATAAAATAATTAGTTATATTAAATTATAAGTTACATTACATAATATTAAACGAATCATAACCAAAACTTTTGATAAAATATAATTAGTTAAATCCTGCTGTGCATCATTTAATAATATAAATTGTTTTATTGTGTATTTGCCAGACAAATAACGTTTTATACCACTAATAATAATAATAATAATAATAATAATAATAATGTAACAAATCTAAAATTATTACAGTATTATATAAAATATGATTAGTTAAATTATCCGTTACATTAAAAAATAATATTAAATAAGTAATAATCAAAACAATTTTATAAAATATAGTTAAAACCTGCTGTGCATAATTTTTTATATAAATTGACGTTTTAATGTGTATGTGCCAGAAAGAAATGTGTCTTGTATCTTGGAAAGCAGTCATTGTCCTCAGTGCAGAGGTTGTTATGAAGTTGGGAAATGACTGGAGGAAGGAAATGGAGCTGTCAGAATCACGACAGACTGTCTCTGCACTTCCCTTTCATCCTCTTTCACTTCCTGTTCTGTTCTGTTCTCCTCACACACAGACCAGAGCATTACCCATCAGTCACACGTTCATCTGCTGAGATTAACCAGCGCCTGTCCATTCACATCTCAACACAAGACTCAGAGAGTATGTTACAAATATGGCTCATAAATCTGCTTTAGGACCTATATGATTTTTTTGGATTGTGAAAAAGCAAACTCTGTCTCTGCAAGACTACAAACTGATGCAATATTAAATAAGAAGTTTATAATATTTATTATGATAGTTTAAACTATTTTAAACTATGATAATTTTCAACTATATATAAAATGATGCCAGATAAATATCAAAACAACAACAATTATTATCATTATTATTATTATAAATAAAAATATGTCTAAAAAAAATTGCTTTAGGACCAATATGTTTTTTTTTTGTATTGATTGTAAAAAAAACAAACTGTCTATACAAGACAAAACATATATATTCACTGTTCAAACAACCAATCAGCTCGCTCCGACAGACTGCAGGCAGCCAATCGCGTGGCTTCCCTGAGATCTCAGAGGACTATTCAGTTCATCATGAGTTGGAGACACAAATCATCTCCTGTTGTCTTCTAAATGAGCAGAGCTCGTTAAAGATGAACAGGTGAAGCCTCATAAATCAAGCACGAGCTGTCAGCATTGTTATGTGTGTGTGTGTGTGTGTTATGCGTGCAGATATAATATAAACACATAACTGACTGAGCAGAGAGAAGCTTTATTCCTCATCAGCCTCACAGATGAGAAAGTGTGTGTGTGCGTGTGTGATTAGTATGCAGGTCACATACTGGCACAGACACAGAGAAACTGCAGGACCAGAACCCACCGCCGACGCTAAACACACACACGCACACACACACACGTACGTATGCTGGGACTTTCCACTGAGTTTTGTTTTTATGCTGAGCTAATGACAGTTTCTCTCCTCTAATCCCACACCTATATCAAACCTCAGACAACCATTTATTGTATTCATATCAGCTTTCAAGTCGTCTAAGACTATTGGCTGATCTCCACACACACACACACACACACACACACACACAGTGCGCTGATTAGAAATGAGAACAGATGTGATTAGCATGGACTCATTCAGCTTCTCCAGACGGAGTCTGTTGTGTCCTGAAGAGTCAAAACAAAGCTAACGTTCAGGCAAAAATGCATCAATGCACCACAGTCTGACAACAAAAATACGCAATGCATTGATTCCAGAATTTAATAAATCAACTAATTACTAAAAATGACCCATTGTGTAACAGAGATCATCCCAGATTATACACAGCACGCTGACCATGAGAGACTTAAATCAGAACTAGCTATTGCATGACATACTGTAGATTTGTCATATGATCTGCGTGAAAAATTTATAATCAGACAGAGGTCTGAAGACAATCGGAGCCGATTTTGCTGAAAATCAGACAAACCGTCTAGGATGAGTTCGAAAAAGTCCCCCTTAAAAGTTTCTAGCCCTTATGGTTCAAAAGTTATTAGCATAAACATGAGTTTGGCCTGTTGGTGGCGCTAGAGAGTTTGAGTTAGAGACTCCAAATTCACAGTGATTAACGTTCAGACTGTCCTCTATCTGTGTGCCAAATTTCATAACTCTCCCGCAAGCGGTTCTGTGGGCTGCCATAGACTCAATGGTGAAGGAAGAAGCGGCGCAGAAAACTTCCGTAATTACATACATATTAGGCTACATACACACCAAAAAACAGGAACATATTTATGCATATACTTTATTTTTACTGTGGAACAAAAATAAAAAAATGAATAAAGCATGGGCAACCTATTAAAGTGCCCCTATTATGGGTTATGAAAGGTTCATATTTAGGTTTTGGGAGTCCCCAACAACAGGTTGACATGCATGCAAGGTCAAAAAACACTTTCATTGTCTTATAATATACATTTATTTTTACCTTACTTGCTCAACGACTCCCAAACGATTTGCTCAACGATTCATTTTTCCAAACCCTTCCTTTGCGTGACGCTAATCTGCGCTGATTGGTCGATTTCATTTAAAGCAGCATTTGTGATAGCAGCGCTGCTTTGTGTACAGCCGTTACCGGGTGACAGAAAAACGGCACCTAGTGGCAAAAAATGAATTTGATCAATGTGAAAATCAAGTTTCCCAGGTCTGCGTGCGCAACAAGTGGGCGGGCAGTATGCTAATGTTTCATGCTGACGTCAACATGAAACGGCTTAGGATTCGTTTTAAAAACGACTCGTTTCAATGATTCAGAGTCGACTCTTTCTTTTGAGAGACAATAACTTTATACACGGTGCACTCTCAGATTTAAAACTTTGCAGGATGTTTTCATTCACTTAGAGCTGTGTTACACGCTGCATGAAAGATCATCTTCAAAAATCCATAAGAGAGGCACTTTAAATAGTATTAGTCATAACCTCTGGCTAATGTTCAGACTGGCGCGTTTGTGATCGTGGGGCCCACGTAAAACGGCCGACGTGAGGCACCCTGAGCGACATAGATTCCTAATGAATGAGTAAATATAAAGTAAAGAGTTAAATGCAATAATCAAATGTCAGAATAATAATAATTAGAAATGGACAAACAACCAATTTGTATGTCAATCTAAATTCGAGGTCATAATAAAATGGAGTCGGATTTGAATTTAACTTAAATGAAAGAACTTTGCAGGAAACCTTCAGCCACCACTGGATAACTTCGTTGGGCCAATCGCAAACTGGGCACATCTGTAAATGTTGCCGTGTTTTATGTTCATATAATGAAAGTCAGTGGGCTTTGGTGTTGTTTGGAGCCTGGTGCCCTTCAAAATATCTTTTGTGTTGCGCAAAAGAAAGCCATGCAGGTTTGAAATGACATTAAAATAAGTAAATGACAGGATTTTCATTTTTGGGCGATCGGCCCCTTTAAGGTATTGATTTAGGATCAATACGAAGGTACTGGTGTCACAGCAAAGAGAAAATTTTGTTACTCAGGCTGAGCCAAACCCATTGTGTGTGTGTGTGTGTGTGTGTGTGTGTGATCCAATTTCTTTTTTTAATACAGAGCGAATTGATCCAGCTCCCTCTCATTAGCACTTTAGCTCTGAGCTGGTGCCTCAAAGACACACACAGAGAGAGAGAGAGAGAGAGAGAGAAAGAGAGATGTGTTAAACCGCAGTAAATCACTGATCACCATCACTGAATCCATCACTCCAGGACGAGGAGACTCGATGTCAAACAAGTCATTTTCACGTCTGAGAGATCAATCCTGCTGCTCAAACTGCA
Organism: Tor tambroides; assembly: GCA_021397915.2. NCBI lineage: Eukaryota > Metazoa > Chordata > Actinopteri > Cypriniformes > Cyprinidae > Tor > Tor tambroides. Next base: position 5,587 of record JAFVLL020007483.1, read on the forward strand.
CCTGAAAACAACCGAGTTTCCCATGAGTCATTTCTCAGGTAGAAAGTCTTTCGACATTTAACGCACATTCCTGCTGTTACTGAGCATGATTCATCACAGCAAGATATTCTGAAGAACAGTTCTTAGTCCTGGAGACGTCAGGTAGATCGGACTAAAAATATAGTTTTTGTTGTTGTTGTTTTTTTTTAAATTAAAACATCAAAAGATATTTCTATAACACTAAAAATACATAATAATTATAGATAATATAAAATAGAGCTTTTTAGTATTATATATTATTTTTATGTATAATATTTATTGTCCAGAAATGTCTGTATCTACAATATTCCACAGAAACATATATTCTAATATTTACAAATACATAATAAATCAGTATATTAGAATGATTTCTGAAGGATCATGTGACACTGAAGAGTGCAGTAATGATGCTTAAAAATTCAGCTTTGATCACAGGAATAAGTATTAAATATTAAAATATAAAACCATTATTTTAAATTGCAATAATATTTCATAATTTTACTGTATTTCCTATATTTTGATCAAATAAATGCAGCCTTGATGAGCATGAGAAACTTCTGTAAAAACATTAAAAATTGCACTGATCCCAAACTTATATATTTACATATATCCCAACTTACATATGTAAACTTTGAAAAGTAATATTTAAAATACAAAAACCTGCGTTCATATTATAAAATAAATAAATAATTAAATCAATTCAACAGCAATATTTCAACATCAGATTTCATCAGGCAGTGAACAGGATGTGATGTCACGGAAGATTAAGTTTCTAATGAACGTGTCACTCATTTTGCCACTTCCTCTTCCTGTCGGCTCGTACCGTCTCTCTGTGTCACGTCATGTGCTGACAGGCTGATCGGAGAATATCCTACAACATCTGATCATCTGCACAAACACCTCAACATCCAATTCACACTAAACACCAGGCAGAATCCCTCCGACTGAGAGAGAGTTAATGATGACAGAATTTACATTACAGCTGAGGAGACTGCATTGTGAAGTCTGGACCCTCATCATCTAACGCTCAGGACAGGTCTGAGATCAGCGGTTAGTGCTTCAAGCGTGCTTCAAGCGTGTGGGTTCAGGTGAAGGTGACAGAAGAGCTCGGCTGATTGGACCAGAATCACTCTAGAGAGTGTGTGTGTGTGTGTGTGTGTGTGTGTGTGTGTGTGTGTGAGCCCCACGGGAACAATCAAATGATTCTGCAATTTAGTCGTCATGCTGTGAAGACAATAGGCCTTCAGTCGACCCCTGTGGAGAACAGAGTGTGTGTGTGAGAGAGAGAGAGAGAGAGAGAGATTGACTCGGTTTGTTTACGTTCTTTGCGCATGAAAATCAATATGCTGTTGATGCAGATCATTTCTTAGAGCTTTAATTTATTTCTGTGTGTGTGTGTGTGTGAGTGAGTGTGTGTGTGTGTGTTTCAGTGGTTAAAGCAAGCAAACCTGGGCATGAAACTCATCTTTCTTCATTTGAGGTGTGCTATTACTTTCCAAAGCCATCAGGATTATGATTTCCAAACAAATCCCACAGATTTAGACTGAAGAAAATGTGCAAATCTAGAGACCAGAATACCATAAACAACTGAGGGTGAAGGGTTTTTTCTCACCTGATGTGACCACCCAAAACACCTGAGCAACTAAGGATGTGAGATATTGACAAAAAATGGTATCTTGATATTTGGGGGATTTTTATTTATTTTTTTGATAATGATATTTAAACAAGATAATGCTGGATTGTGTTTTTATGCTGGTATTTAGGCTGATTGAAGCCTGTCATGGGTAAATAAACATGACATTAAAACCGCCAGTAGGTGGCAGCAAGTCATTCATTCAAACGATTCATTCAAAACAGCAGATTCATTTAGAAACTGAGCAAGTGATTTATGAAAGGATCATTGGCCCTGTCCCAAATGGAACACTTCATGTGCACTTTCGGTCTTGTGGACTTACAATGGCCGTCGCATGCGCGTGTCCGTTAAGTCCACGAGACCGTAGGGTGTCCCAATCGTCATTTTAGCGTTCAAAAGGGTGCTCGCGAGCGCCCCCTTTGCGGCTGTTATGCGCCCTCGATCCGCACCTCTGCCGAGCCCGCACTGGGGCGAGCTCCGCAGCAGACTTCTACCCGACAGTCAAAGCGGCATTACGTCACGAAAGTGCAGACTCAGAGGAAGACCGTGAGGGTTTAGGGTGCCATTTGGGACAGGGCCATTGAATCATTGACTCAAATGATTCATTCCTAAACAGATTCATTCAGGAACAAAACATTGTGATGCACAAATATTCTGCTCCGGCTTTGATTGGAACTATTTTCATTGGCAAAATAAAAAAAAAAAGACAATATTGATTCTAAAATGTAACTCAAATAATATTAACTTCTTGTCCGTTGAACTGTTGTATAAAATTAATATCACATTCAGGATTGCACTCCTGTGCTGATATTCGGGAAAACTGCTCTCTCTGCTTGTGCGATAGCATCATTTACAAAAACACACAGGGATAAATTTTGCTTTCATAATTTATTGTAATAGCCTTCATCACGCAGTGAATGCTTTTGGACTCTGAAGAATGTATTTTTTTTTGTTGTTTGTTGCAAAGGGAGTGACATACTCGATAATGTCAGCTTGCATATCCTTAAAACAACAGTTTTGATATTATCATGGACAATAAATAAACGCACACCCCTAATAGCAACTACCCAGAAACCACCCAAAGGAAGATGGCGCCAATGTTTGCTGCTGCAGAGATTAAACACTTCACTTTTAATAAACAAACTAACCAAAAACCAGCAGAGTCTTATTCTCTCCTCATTGTGTTTTCCAGACACAATCTCTCATTCGTCATCTCGCGGTGAGTCTGTCTCACCTAATCAAACCGCTGGCCACAAACCAGGTCCTGCAGAACCATCTCTCTCTCTCACACACACACACACACACACACACACACACAAACACGTCATGACACTTTTCTTGAAGGGCTGCAACTCACAACAAACTCCTCCAACTCTTTCTCAAGACATGACGTGTGTGTGCTCATAGCAAAGAAAAATCATATCAAATCAAATATCAAATATAACATATAGTTAGCAAATGGAGAGTCTGCTGTTTGTTTCTCCTGAAACTAAATATAGCAGTAATCTCAAAAGTCTCTTCTCAAGAGCTTCAGAAGAAATCACAGCGTCTCAAACTGGGCTCAGACTTACTCAAACACCAAAGTCTGCAATCAAAACATCTCAATATGAACCCAACACTTCTCGTCAAATCATCTGAGCTGCTCCACATGTGGCTCGATACTCTTACTGAATGTCAATTACTGACAGATTTGGGTCTATTTTTATTTATACTTCTAAGAAATCGTAGGAGAAACGTCTGAGATGAAGCTAATGCTCATCTACACGAGTGAAGTGTGCTGAGCTCTGAACGATACTCCCCCGTGTTTCACAACCGCATACTTCACTCAGCCACACACACACACACACACACACACAGATGCATGCATCTACATACCACAACTTATGCACCAGCGCTCAGGTTTCCTACGCAGTCTCCTATTGTAACAAACAGTGCTGCTCTACATTCAACACTACTGTTCAGAATTTGGGTCAGTAAGATTTTTATAATATCACAAAGTAAAGGCATTTATAATATTATTACAAAGGTTTCTATTTCAAATAAATACTATATTCATTAAAGAAAACATTCAATCAACTGTTTTAAACACTGATAATAATCAGAAAAACTTCTTAAGCAGCAAATCAGCATATAAGGATCATGTGACTTTGAAGACTGGAGTAATGAGCTGAAAATTCAGCTTTGATCACAGAAATAAATTACATTTTACATTATATTCACATAGAAAAAAATAATTTTGAATTGCAATAATATTTCACAATTTTACTGTTTTAACTGTATTTTTCATCAAATAAATGCAGCCCTGGTGAACTTAAAGGAAGACAAATGATGCTGAAGTCATGGTTTCCCAGAGCTGTAAACATGGAAATGACTAAATTTCAATTTGTGCATTTTTAAAATAGAAAAGTCAACATAAAATCTAAATGCATTGATTTAAATGTTGCTTTATTGACTTCTTTCAAAAACATTAAAAAAAAAATAATAATAAAAAATCTTACCAACCCTAAACTTTTGAATAGTAGAGATTATACACTATTATATTTTAGTCTACTTTTGCTCCACTTGCGTCATTTAAAATAAAAAAAACTCAACTACATTAAATTTAAATTAAAATAAAAACTGAAAATACAACATAAAAGCTCATTAGTATATAGATAATCAAATCCTAATATATGTGACCCTGGAGCACAAAAGCAGTCTTAAGTCGCTGGGGTATATTTGTAGCAATAGCCAACAATACATTGTATGGGTCAAAATTATAAATTTTTCTTTTATGGCAAAAATCATTAGGATATTAAGTAAAGATCATGTTCCAGGAAGATATTTAGTGAATTTCCTACTGTAAATACATCAAAACTTCATTTTTGATTAGTAATATGCATTGCTAAGAACTTCATTTGGACAACTTTAAAGGTGATTTTCTCA
>JAFVLL020007484.1:0-13238 GCA_021397915.2 Tor tambroides
GTTAAACTAAAATTGCTTGTGTGTAATGGTTTAATAATAATATAAATCATATAAAATAACTCCAAGTAATTATCATTAAAGCCAAACAATTTTTTTTTAGTACTAGTGACCTTTAATTTGGATCAAGAGAAACTGGGGGAGTGACTTGTTTTGTCAGACATGTGTCACTTCTCTCATCTGCTCTCATCTGATTGGTCCAATTTCAGCTTGCAATCTCTAACTCAGAACATAACCTGCCCCGGAGAAGGTTAGACGTGGAGTGTAAGTTACTATGGCAATGAATGCAGCTAAAAGCCAAGCCACTTTCATGGTACCTAAACCCCAGGATTGGTGCAAACTAAACTGAAATTTACCTGGCTAGCCAGCTAATCCGGCTTCATGGTACAGGGCCCAGGAACGGATTAAGAAAGTAAACAAGCGTTCATGTTGACTTTAATACACCCACTTTGTAAGCTTCCAAAAAAAAAAGTTTTAAAGAGATAGTTCATGCAAAAAAAAAGAAAAGAAAATTCTATCATCATTTACTTCCCCTGAAGTGTGTAACTGATGACAGAATTTTTATTTTTCTGGTAAACTATCCTTTAATTCTTCCTGAAATCTGATATATATACATATTCAGACATGATGCTACTTTGTAGCTACTTTGAATAAAGAAAATCATAATCTTCAGTCTGAAGGCTGCGTGACCAAAGCAATAGTCTAGATTGAGACCATCAAGAAAGCCAGTAGCCAAACTCTCCAGGCACCACTGGAGAAACTGGCTGCAGCCAACTCCACAATGCAATTTCCTTTTGCAAACGAGGGAAAAATGTCAGGCAGCTGTTTCCAGCCGCAGAAAGCTGAGAAGAAGCAGAGTCAGAATCAGCCAGACAAAGGAAAAAGAGCAAAACGATGCATGAGGCACATGCGCTCGGTTAGGCCCGAACCGAGCGTTTTATTAGCGGGCCGCATGAAGTCGTCTGATGTAACCCAGGGGTCTCATCCCCTGATCCATCTCCACGCACAGCCCGCCCTCATGTGTGCTAAGCTTCTGTTAAAGCCATCATTGCACGGTTATTACATTACTGGCACGGCCTACACCTATGACATCATTATGCGCTACCCGTCTGAGAGCGTGTGTCTGAGGGAGGGGAGATGGTACGAGCAGACACAACCTCACACTGAGCTAAATGTGCACCACAAGCAGTAGCACACAGGAAATCAAAGGAGAGTTGCATCACTGATTGTATGATGTATGCTGTCAGGAAAGTTATAAATACATGTAAAAGAGAGGCTGTGACTGTCAGAATATCCTTTTCCTATTTTTTTTTTTATTTTTTATAAATGACTGGTGGGGAAAAAATGTTTTTGTTCAGGCTGCATTGATACCTCTATGATGGAGGAAACACTCTCAACCTGCGTGACTCTAATCAGTACCATAGCATGAAGTCGAAGGCCTCTTTTCCTGAGTGGAGAGCTCTCCACCAGACACACACTTTGATGTTCCTTTATCTGTAGAGCGGGACAGACAGAGCCCAGCACATGCTGTCGTCCGATAACCGCACTGAAACACAAATGTGACTCAAATGTTATGCTTTCCCACAAAATAAAAGCAGTGAGAGGAAATCTGGCCGAAGTTAAAGAAGACTGCCGGCAAGGCTCTAAAACTGACCTCGGACCCACCCTGGGATGGTCAGTCTTTCCATCATTGGTCCAGTATGGAGAAAATGAGGTCACTTTGTTGTTAAACTTCAACTCTTTGATCAATAAATCAAAATAAATCAAAAATTCTAAATAAATTCTATAAGAGAATGTCCTTGTAACCACCCAGAACACCTTGACACTGACTAGCAATACCCTCATTACAGTTTAAATATGTACTTTATACACCTCACAGCATCTGAGTCTATTTGTACATTAATAAAGAATAAAATCAATTTAGTATCTATTAATCTGTTATTAAATCGCAAACTCAAATCAACAGACTAAAAAAACTACAAGGACTGTTTGATAGATTCGGGCGGGCAATGTTTCCAAATGTTACGATGTAATGATTCAGTTACTGTATTACATAAACACGCCTGATTGCCTCATAATGTCAGATTCACAATGACAGAAGAGTGTGTAAGCGTGTGTTCAACACAAATATCTACGAAAAACCCACACCAGTCACAGGATGGAGAGAGAAAGAGAGAAGGAGGCGGATCTTTCCCCATCTCTCGCTCGTAGGAGTTTTGGGGGAATTCAGAAAATGTTGCGCTTTATGAGGAGATGAATTACATTACACCCCTCACAAAATTACGCTCTTTGCCTGTATACCAATTTACCAAACAAAACTTTTGGGATGTAAAGTGAATTTTGTGCCTGTGTACCCGTTTCACCACCATGCGAAATTTCACATCATTTATCAGCGCTTGTGAAGCTTTAGAGACAAAAGGACTGAGGAGAAGAGAAGCGTGCGAGTAACAAGATGGGGGTGGCAGCGAAACATCTGAGAAAGTCATAAAGCTTCTGACATACGGAACATATCAAAGAAATGTCAACACGTCCCTTTAGCTCAACTATGCGATGCCATTATCTATTAATCACTGTGAAGTTTGAGATGCTAAACACTACCGTTAGGAACACGGGAGAAAAAAACAATAATAGTTATTTTAAATGAAGGAACCTATGAACTATGAAAATTATGATTTCATGTAAATACAGACTACTGCTACGTACATAAGTGAAAACAAACGTGATATTAAGTAAATATTTTAAACGTGTAAGTAAAAGTTTTCAATATATTAAAGTAAAAATACACGATATAGCCTACTACTGTATATTTTGAGCGCATACTCACCAAAACAATGGCAAATCTTTCCTCTAGCTCTGTTGGGTCAGGCATGGGAACTTTCAAGGGCATGATATGATGCTTCATCTCAGATTGCCCGTCCACACTCTCAATATTCCCCATATTTTACTTTTATAATGTCGTCCAGATCCAGGATTCAGATGCTCTGTGTCTAATTCACTCTTTGCCTGCCGGCGCCCTTTATAAATCCAATATACATCCAATACGTGCGATCACATTCCACTTTTGTTTGGTTTTGTGTAAAAAAAAAAAAAAGTTCAAAATGATAAAGTGATCCGTTTCAGAACCGATTCCTAATCGGCATGAATGTTAAAAAATGATGAGATATCTAATGCCTTAGATTTAAATAATCTAAGTGAATAAAAAAGTATCACTCTGATGTTCTCTTAAAAAGTATTGTATTGCAGATGTCTGGACAATCCATGTCAAGCAGCCAGTCCTCTTGTTTCTTCTTTTTCTGTTGTTTCTCTTCTCTTGTTTATGCTGTGGATTTTTGTTTTTGATGTATTTTGGGTGATCCCGTTTAGTGCTCATCTGTTAACTCTCTGCGTCCACATTGAAAGCTATCGACATGCGACTGATCCCACCCTCTAGTATCAAGACTATAAACTGAACATCACATCGCTAGTGTAAAGTTGAATGACTGGGGTTTTCTCTCTGTCGCTATCTGCTGGCGGACGTAGGAATTACAGCATTACTAATTGGGAATCCCAGTAACCCCCGCTGTGGCATTTTAATGACTTTATTCATGACTGTTTGGCTTTAGCTGAGCCTACTACTGTTTTCTTTCGGAACAGTGAATATCACAGCTGTTTATTATTCTGAACTTAATTGGCTAATTCATTATGAATAAAGAAACTGAAATATTTAAATATAAATGTACCGAAGGGATGTTGAATCTAAACATCAAAAAATAAAACAAATCTCTGTTTAAAGTGCAAATGGCATATTTATTAAAACTGCAATACAGGCTCTGGTTAATAGGGTGCAGAAGCACTACATTTCAATGTCAAAAACATCTCTCTTGTCCTCCCTACGCCTGTTTATTCAAGTGTCTTTCTCAGGAGGAAATAATTCTGTACTTCAAGACACGACTCAAGCATTTTTGTAACATTTTTGAGCATCTGTCTCTCAGAGACTCGTTGGCACTTAAATTTTAAATATTCATGCTGCCTTTTGGTTCAAACATACATATATAAAATATTTGAAATCTTTGGGAAAGTACACACTTTGCACAGTGATTGACACATTTTTGATATGTGTAAAATGAAGTCTAGTCACAAACATGAGGCTAAAATATGTGAACCAAAGATATAAAGAAACGTTCAGATAATAACTAAACACTTATTAGATTTCAATGAGGAAACAATTAAAAAGGAATCCTTCTTCATAGACTTCCTTTAAAAAAAAAATCAGAATACTAATATTTTGCAATTTCATCTGGAACTAATCAACTCCAGAAGTATTTTTTTTGTTGAAATGCTGGAATGAAATGCAATAAACATTGAAAAATTACAGCTGAACAGAAGCTCCAACTTCTCATAGCTGCATTCTCAATGACCCATAAAGTGCAGGAGCTCAAAAAGCTACAAATTAAATACTTAAAAATGTAACATTTCTCCAACTGTTGCTGTGTTGACTCGAGGTGGTGCCCTCATAGCCTTCTTGTGCTAACATCATTTGTTTAAGATGGAAATCAAGCAGGCAATATTTTGGGTAAAAGCTAGTTGCACAGCAATTCCATGATGCAATCTTAGTCCTGACAACCTGCTCTAGGACCCTCTGCTAGTGTCAGGATAACATCTGCAAAATTGGCCTCCACTTTAAACGATTGCAAATAAAGTCAACACGGGAAGGCCAGTAAGTCAGTTGGTCTCATGTGACAAGTCATACCTGAAATTATACAAATAAGAATAGATGTAAGCAAACACTGTGTAATCTCAGAGTAATCTACAATGAACAACTGTACAGCACATACCACTGGGATACTCCTGTCTTGAGATCCAGCTGACTCAAGTCTAGCTGAAGCTGAAACAGAATGCAGATTGAAATTTAGTAATGTAAAGATGGTCTGTAATGTCTGTGGGTGTTGTTATCTGACTTGTCACATGATGAATACCTTGCCAAGAAGCTCTTTTTCACGACTCATGAAGGAAACGCTGTTCTTGACAGACACTTCAAGATGTTTCTGCTTAGCTTCTTCATGTGACATGTCAAAATCAAATCTGTAGGAGCGAGTGAAAGATGGTGAACATTCGGCTCTCGGTGTCATCAGATAGTGATTTGATGAATGTTCCTACTAACCTCTCATTGAACTCAGGTTTGAGGCTTTTCTTCTTAACACTGGTCTTCCTTTTGGTGCTCCGGTTCTTGTCCGGAAGTAGAATAAATGAGATGTACGTGTCTGGAGGATCCTTAGAAAAGGATGGCAAGTTCCTGTGCAAGAATATAGAATTACAAAAGAAAAAAACCTGAGGACCATAGCTAGTAATAAGGCTCTTTTTCAGCCTTAAAGATCAATTTTTGTTCTTTTTATGCTTGTTAAATTATTTGACAATTTATCATATATACATATTAAAATGACCATTATATTGTATTATTATTTATTTTGCAGGTGTATATATAGATTTATTTATTATACATTTAAAGTATTAAAACATATGAATATTTTTGTTTCATAATGTATACACACACACACATATATAAATATATATATATATATATAATACTGTTATATTAAAGATGCATTAGTCATTTTTTGTTTAAGCAAATATAACTTAATAGTAATTTTATATTTTATTCAACATAGAATGTATACATTTAATTATATAATATGAATATTTACTATATTATATAATATTTAGATTTTTGTTCATAATTTGTTTCATATATATCCAATATATAGTTATATTATATTATATTATATTACATAGCAACTGAAAGTGTCCAATGGTTGATTACCAAAATAAAGTGAGTAGTTTTTAATGGTCACCTTTAGTAGCATTATTCATTGATTGGTCTTCATTTTACTTGTATGACACTTACCTGCAGGCATGGACGGTAATGACCAGTCGGTTCTCCTCAGATGAAAAGGTAACAGAGAGCTTCACCTGGGCCTTCCCGGTTGAACTGGCATCCTCACCTCTGTATTTACATCCATCCACACAAATAAACCAACACACATGTCAATGTCAGTTACTGTTTGGTTCTGCTTATGAACACTAACATACTGTTGCAAATGAAATGCAGCTCCTCTTGAGCTCACCCTTGGACGGGCACACTTCTGTGTCGGAGCTCACTATTGGCTGCAGCAGCTGCATCTCCAGTGGGGATGACATGACTTGAATCCTCGGCATCGCTACATTGAGCCAACTTGCTGTCTAGGAGCTTTTTAACAGACAAGATGTTTTTGTTTTATTTATACTACCAATAAAAAGTTTATGGCTTTGAAAGCAGCATTTTATGCTCACCAAGGCTGTATTTATTTGATCAAAAATGCAATAAAAACAGTAATATTGTAAAATATTATAACATTCTAAAGTTACTGTTTTCTATTTGAATATACTGCAAAGTGCAGATTATTCCTGTGACGACAAAGCTGAATTTTCAGTAGCTCAGATTGCAGTCTTAGATTTTTTAGAAATCATTAAAATATGCTGATCTCATGTTCAATAAACATTTCTCATTGTTAGCAATGTTGAAAACAGTTGTTCCACTTCTGTGGAAACCATGACAGATTTTTTTCAGGATTCTTTGATGAATACAAAGTTTAAAAGAGCACATTATAAATGTCTTTACTGTCACATTTTGCTGAAGAAAAGCATTAATTACTTCAAAAAAATTAACAGTAGTGTAGCAATTGTGTTTAATTCCATGTTGAATACAATGCACTACATGACCACAAGTATGTGCATGTTGGAACACGGCTGTCTGTATAATAGACTTCATTCTGGCTGAATGTAAACATGGCCTGCTGTTCAGCACACGTTGAATATGTGTGTGATTTCTAACCTTGAGTTCAGCTCTCAGCAGAATCTGACTTTCAGGCATAGCTCCATCCAGACTGAACCAGCGGTCCAGCACCAGATCCTTCTCATCCAGCAGCTCCCTCACAGGAAGCACAAGAGAGCCCAGAGCCTGACCCCAGCTGTGAGAGAGCTACAAACACACACCCAATTCATATTAAATACACTCCAGAGCAGAAAACATTATGTAAATATCATCTTTCTGACAAACAGTTTCTCACTTTGACTATAAGTGTGTCTTCTGTTGGATTTCGCACTCGTGCTCCTAAATACATTTTCCAGTTCGCACACATCTATTTTTAGTCGCAAATGCGAGTGAAATGCTCGCACTGTCGAGCCCTGGTGAGTCTTTGATAGTTTAATAACATCAGTATAAATGTGTCAGGATTTGAGGATCTTACTTTGGTCCGGTAGGATATATTTTTGAGGGACAATTCTGCTCCTGCTTTTGGCTCTTTCCCGCTCTTTTTTAACTGGAAACAACAGTACATTTTCAATGCTAACATATTCAGTTCATTGAAGCAAAGTCGATGCTAAATACAAGCTAATGCAAATTAAGCTGTGAAGAAATAATTCAAATAGTTGAATGAAAATAAAACGAAACTCACAGGCAGACCATGTGCTCTCTCAACATACACAAAAAGCAGCGCAGCAGAAGGAACCATTTTATTCAGGTAAGACTGACGATAGTTGTAATGTAGGATCTGAATGCAAAAATCACAAAATCAGTTGACATTATTGAATTCGGATGAACAATTAAAGCATATAAAGTAAAAGCACATTACCTGTTCAAGTCTGGTGGGTTCTGAGAATTTAGGCACCCATTCCAACACAAGATGAAGCCGTCCAGACTTCACATCATTCAGAGTATACCACTGCAGCAGGACACAGGCATAAATAGGTGTAAACAAGCATACAACCAGATATAGACAGTATAAAAGAAAAAAAATGATGAATGTTGTATGTAAAAACAGAGAGCTTCACCTGATCAGTAAACTGAGCACTGATGAGGTCTCTGAGACTCACTTTAACCCTGCAACCAGAAAATAAATCAATGCAGGAACAATACTGACATTCATCAACAAAACCGAAGAACTGATTCTTGAATAACTAGCCAAAACACTGTAACACACAATCTTAACAGCCACTTTGAAACAAATCAGAGATCACTAGCATGTTCTTAACACAAATGTACAGTACAATTTAATTGTACATTCAATACCCTTAAAGCTATCCATCCTCAGACTGTAACTCACTACTTCATATACATTAAAATATATATTAGGCCTGAGCAAAACAGAAATACAAATATGTATCTTTTAAAGAAACATTTTGACAATCAATAAAGTCAGCCTATATCATGAAGGGATATATTTTATGTGCTATGAGTTCAACAACATCACACAGGCTCTATTACATTTGATAGGTGTTTTTTTTTAAAAACCATTTAAATAATAAAGTCTCATAACCATGGCTCTGTCACATGGCTCTGAGATGTCTATTCATTATCATTGTATCATGGTTTCCATAAAAATATTAAGCAGCACATCTGTTTGCAACATAAGAAGAAATGCTACTTGAGCATCATATTAACATTAGAATGATTTCTGTGATCCGAAGACTAGATTCATGGCTGCTTAAAATTCAGCACACAGGAATAAATTACATTTTAAAATATATTAAAATAAAAAAAAAATTAAATCATAAAATTCAAAATATTACTGTTTTATTGAAGTTGTAATCAAATAAATACAGCCTGGGTTAGCATAAGAGACCTCTATCAAAAACACTAAAAAAAAACTTACCAACCTCAAACTTTTAAACAGAAGTGTAGAAGATTTTTAGCTTGTTTTTTCCTTATTAAGAATCAGTAAGCTACTATAATAAAACTTCAGCATAAAATTCTGAAAGCAGACGAGGAAGGTTGCCACCTCACCTGCCGAGGAAGTCGTCCTGATCAATGTCTTTATCATAAAGGTCAAACTCCACCTCCTGACCTGGCAGCTGGGTCAAGATCACCTACAATACAAGCAGACAGGTATGCATTACTAATAAATATCCCTTTGCGATGGGGACATTTAAAGAGTCGAAAAATGATTGAATGAAGTGACTCTTAAAGCAGAAATCAGCTAGACAAGATGGACTCCTTGTGTTTTAAGAAAAAAGCCATATCCCTCCATGATACACATGAAATAAATTAGCATGCATACCTCATACAGTTCATTCCAGATGGGGTTGAGGTTCTCTTTGATGACCTGACTCTTGAACGCCAGTCCTCCCACTCGGATCTTCACATACGGATCGCTCTTTCCCTTCACCATCCCGCCCATTAAATTGTCCTTAGCGATGAGACTCTGGGCTTCTACCAGGTGGATCCGCAGAACACCCTATATTGAACATGGGATGATTACAAAGAATGATAACTTCAATCTAACAGTTTTTTTCAAAAGACATCAAGATCTACACTTCTTTAGAGGCTCACCTCAGATGCAAAATTGCTGTCTGGACTAGTGTGCTCGGGACGTTTTGAAGTGGGAGTCGCTTTTGATACCCCTGAAGACACTTCTGATTCAATATCTCCATCTCCGGGTAATGGAGTCACAGGTATGGTAAGGATGGCTTCTTCATTCAGCCACAACACCTGAAACATACAACTCCTACATCACGTGTCCTCAAGTTTTTAATAACCAAAATCAATCTATCTTATCTTACCCTCAACATAGCTGTGATGTAGATACGGCTGGCCGGTCCGGACTTTTCTAGCTGAAACCATTGATCCATGCTGAGCTCAGCACTGGAGAGCAGACGGGACAAGGGGATAGACAAACTTCCCAGAGTCAAAGCCCTGTCATCATCTTTCACCTGGGACAGATGGAAGCAATTACAGTGAAGAAATGCTGTTTACATGTATTTATACACAATTAAATGAGCACTTGAAAGGATAGTATTGCAGTTAAATCATGAAAAAGGGTAAATTAATAACACTCTAGATTTAATATTTTGCAATCACAGTGATTGTACTGTACCTGGATGTCGATATCTTGTTTGCGTGGGTCCTGAATAAAAAATGTAAAGGCATCCTCCCATACTGGATTGTTAGTCCCATACACCGTCTGGATTTTTAATTAATTAGAAAATATATATGAAAGAGTGACTCCAAAAGGTATAAACATGCCATAAACTTTACCCATATGGTATAACAATGACCTCATACCCTGCTCTCTTTGGTGGTATCCTGGACAGAAATCTGCACCATGGGGCTGGGGTCCTTATTACCTTTCTTAAACTGAATAGAAACACATCCTACTGAATAACATCAACATTTTAAGCACTCTTTGAACAAATCAATAAATGCAGAAAAAGGGCAACAGCGGTGCAGACCACAAACTTACAGGTAGATCTTGTGCCCGGTCCAGATAAACAGTCAAAATAGCAGCAGAAGGAGGATCTGCTGTCTTACCATATATCGTAATGTTTTTATTCCTCTCCAGCACCTATATTTGATAAAAGGGTTTAGTCTGGAAATTAAAGGAGAATATCAAGAAATACACAGTTTTTATAGTTTGTCATGTAAGAGCTTACTTCGTTTAGGTGCTCTGCAGAGGGCAGCAGAGAGAGCCATTCTAGCTTGAGATGAACCTGACCTGATGGTGCGTCCTTTAAAGTGTACCACTAAAAACACAGCGAAAAGCAATACATTACTATTATAAACAATACAAACGGCATAACTGAGAAACAGTTAGGGAGGTGAAATAAATATGTTTGCCACTGATTTAAAAGACATAATACAGAACAATAATGGAAAAAGTTTTTGGTGTAAAAAATCAACAAAAGAAAATAGAAAATCAACTAAAATATATATATATATATATATATATATAGACTGTATAAGTGTGTGTGTGTGTGTGTGTGTATAAACAAGAATTAGTCCACAAGATGTACCTCATCCAAAAGAACTGCTTTCTTTACAATACCTAAATCCAGCTTCAGTCTAAAAAATGATGATTCACAGAAAATAGAAAAAGACAAAATTAGAAAAGCATTTTTATATTAATAAAGATTTATTATATTTGTAATATATTTCTTTAACTCAACTTAACTATTTATACATTTATTTATTATTACATTTGTATAATTATTCATTATTATACTATGATATGATTATATTATTAATGAATTAATACCTCCCAAGAAAGTCATCCTGGTCAGGGTCTTTATCAAACACCTCCAGCTCCAGCTCCTGACCAGGTACTTCATGAACAATGACCTAACAAACACACACAGTCACACAGAAATGCACATGTGCATAGTGATAAAATATATGACAAATGGCATTAAGCACATTGCTGACTTAGAACAATAATGCTTCAAAACATCTTGAAGATTTGGAATACAGAATCTTGCAATTATCAGATGTTTCTCTGAGCTTGTGCTTTTGCTCTAAGCTCATCTGATCTCAGCACATGATAGTCACATACTGCACTATCACACTCTGTTTTTTTCTTGCTGTTGCCAGCAGTTACAAGAGTCACAACATAGTAAACACCTACATAGTGTTAGAAGCTCAAAAAACCACAGCTTCCACTTCCTCAGAACTTTGACACTTTTTTCAGCAAACACACTGATCACACGCTACCCATACACATCTCTTTCTGACCTCGTACATCTCCCTCCACTGAGGATTAAGGTTGTTGTCCACATGGTGGGAGGTGAAGGTCTGCGTGCCCACCCGTAGCACTGCATACGGGTCAGACTTCCCAGATATCACACCTTTCATGTAGTTATCCTTGGCAGCAAGGTTTTCTGCCTCCAGCAAGTGGATACGCACTATACCCTGTGGGAAAACACAAAACAAGTGTGAGCAGAGTGCAAGAGGCGTGCCTTAAAGGAAACGTTCACACAAAAATAAAATTTGCTGAATATTTACTTATTACTTCACATGCTCATAAATGGATTCTCTGCGGTCAATAGGTACCATCAGAATGAGAATGAGCTGATAAAAACATCACAATAATCCACAAGTAATCCACATGACTCCAGTCCATCAACGAACGTCTTGTGAAGTGAAAAGCTGTGTGTTTGTAAGAAACAACTCCATAATTAAGACATTTTAACTTTAAACTGTTGCGAGAAAACAATATTATGCAGGTATTTTAGCTGAAAGCCACAGCTTGAATTTAAAAACATCTTAAGGATGAAGGCTTTTGCTTCACAAGATGTTAATTGATGGACTAAAGTCATGTTGATTACTTGTGGATTATTGCGATGTTTTTATCAGCTGTTTAAACTCTCATTTGATATGGTGAATCATTCAATATTATTGGACAAAGTAGGAGCTATGGGTTTTTCGAATATAGATAAATCATGGTTGGCTTCATTTATCAGGGAGAGAGCAAAGGGTAGAATTTGGAGGGATGCTTTCTGAGAGTAAAACAGTTTACAACGGAGTCCCACAGGGTAGTGTATTAGGTCCTCTTTTGTTTTGAAAGAAGATTAGTATTACAGAAATTAAAATTAGTACATAAAATCATTAATGATAGGGCTCCAGTATATTTTAATTCTTATTTTTCTCAGGTTAATGTAAGACACGGTCATTTTACCAGACAGAGTATTATGGATATTAATTTATGTAGATACAGGACACTGTATGGTCAAAGGTCGTTGAAATATTCAGGTGCAAAGGAATAGAATATGCTGCCGTTAGATATTAAGGTATTAACAAATTGTGAGGGTTTCAGAATAAGGGTGAAGAAACTGTTTTTAGATAGGATGTCTTAAAACGTATAAGGAATTGTTGATCTGTTTGTTATTTTATGGGAGTGAGTGGATTTTTTGACTAGGATTTTCTTCTCTCTTTTTAAAGCAAGGACCACAATGGAAATACGTTACTGTAACTTTATTGTGTTATCCTTGACAAGAAGGATGTAACAGTGAATTACTACTTTTTGTGTCAAATAAACTCAACTCAACTCAGTTCTGACGGTACCCATTCACTGCAGAGGATCCATTGGTGAGCAAGTGATATAATGCTAAATTTCCCCAAATCTGTTCTGATGAAGAAACAAACTCATCTACATTTTTGGATGACCTGAGGATGAGTTTCAGCAAATTTCATTTCTGGGTGAACTATTCCTTTAATTAACATATGTAATTATGTAATTAAGAACACGCCCTTGCAGTTCAACATTATGAAGCAGCTACACTGAACAAGCATGCATGATGAAACTATGGAGTATTAAAGTACACTTGATGGATCTTGAATAGTTAAAATAAGAAGGTTAATATAGTTAAATACTCCATTAAAGCACAGTGAAGTGTTACCCGTGGGAGAGGGGAACGCAGCTGTGCTACGTGCAGATTGGCCACCAAAGGCACAGTGA
>JAFVLL020007484.1:13338-87517 GCA_021397915.2 Tor tambroides
GATGCAGCAATAATGCCGTTGAGTTGCTGTGGATTTGAATGAACAGATTTTAAATCATCATGATATGGCCAAGAACGTGTTCCTAGATCAACATCTTTTGTTGTTCCAGGAATAAAATTCCCATTAAACAAACTAACCCTATACTTAACCCCAAGCCCAACAACCCCTAAAATCAGAGGGAAATGATAGGTTGATAAGTCTATGCCTCAATTTAACCCCAAAATGTGAACAGGAATGTTGTTCCAGGAACAACAAGGATGTTGGTCAAAAAAACTATTTTCACAAATATCTTTGCAAAAAAAAAAATCACTGTGGATGGTCATTCTTCACCGAAAGTCTATTTTAAAAAACCCACAAAATTTCCCAACTTCCCATTTGTTGACCATCACAGTTGCTCACCGGGGTCAGCATGTTGACATTATCACTGAAGTTGCCCACAAACGTGATGATGCTCATTCTCTGAGTGAGCCGCTCAATCTTGCTGAAGAGGAGCATGAAACGGTCTTCCTCAGCTAGTTGGTCCAGAGGTCTCCTCTCCCGCTCGTACTGACGCAGTAGTTTACTCTCAGCCTCCGTGGGCAGAAACCGCATCAGGCATTCCACAAAGTCCACTGGCAGGGCTTTCAGATCAAACCTGCAACATGGAAATTGCATCATATTAATCTCAAAGGAGACTTTTAAAAAGATGAAGACACTTGTATATGTGCGTACATTTGAATGGCTTTGCAAATCTCCTCTGTGGTCTTGTTGGCCTTGCGCAGAGTGATGGCCAAGTTCTTTGAGCGATTGGCATCAAGCAGCTGCACTTTGTTGACGATCTTGTGGGAAACCTTGCTCTTTGAGCATGACAGATCCACCACAGGACCCTGGGCTTTCGTCTTGAACAGCTCCTCAAACTTCTCCAGATCCAACTCCTACATGACCAATCAAGAGCACATGGCATGGGTGGAGAGTTTCATGGAGCACACACTGACAATAATGAGACAAATCGGAGTCATACTCAATTATCACCTCAAGCACACGCTCATCATCGATCTCGTTGAAGACGGTGCCATTGATCTGGTTGGGTTTCAGTGCAGTCCAGTTGAAGACAGGAAGGCGGAATTTGGTTTTTATGGGTTTCTTGATGCGTATGGCTACAAGAGATGAATTAACATTATAGTCAAACATAATTGCGTATGATAAGATCCTGAGAGTAATTTGTCACTGTGACTCGCTTTTATCTTTTGTTCGCAACAAATCCAAGATAGTACTATTTCCTATTATTATTTGTAATTTTGTTACCTGATAAGCCGACACTAAGGATGACTGATGGTGATGGTCCAGGCAGAGGTGGAGGAGGTGGAGGAGGAATAGGAATACACTCAACTATATAAGAGAGATGTAATACATTAGTATGCATACATTTTCAGCTTTCCTCTTAAATCTGTTCCCGAAAAGTCACAAGGGCTTAATAGATATAGTCAATCTCAGTCCAGCTGCTTCCTCAGCAGAAACCGCTCCTTAGCTAAAGGAAACACCCTTAGCTTTTCCTTTTCCTGCTAGGCTTGCAACAACTTGTACATTTAAAGCTCTGTAACTCAGAGGGAACTAAGTGTGCATAGCTGAGCCTTGTTTTTCTGATTATAGTACACTACAATAACTCTAAAAAAAGTCTCCATAATCTTCAACGGAACCCTTACATATCGGTTTTCCATTGACAGTGGGCTTGCACTGGTGCCAAATCTACTCTTTTCCTTGCCTGACCTTGAAATCAAATGAGTTCTGAGAATCTCAGATCTCCTGGTCAAGCAATGACTCCGGCAACTGATAGCACATGACACAAGATTCACATACACAATTGATTTTCCTGGCTGTTCTCAGACTCAGTACCTTCTGAAGGGAGGGGTGGGGCAGGTGGAGGTGGTGGTGGGGGTGGAGGTGGAGCAACAGCTTCTATAGAAGCAGGTGTAGTGACGCCCAGACCTCCACTCCCGCTCATGCTTGCAGTAAGTAAGCCCAGGTCTCCTAGTGGTGCTCCAGCTGCTGCTCCACCAACCAGTCCTCCTCCACCCAGAGCCTCAATGGCAATATCCCCATCAGGCTGCTTGCGTAAACGGATGGTGCCCTGCTGCTCCAGCTCCAGTAACTGCTTCTCGATGTTGTTGTGCCTCTGGAAGGCGGCGTCCTTCTCTTGGATCATCCGCCGCAGTGTGTGCACTTGTGAGCTGGCGGACTCATACGTCTCCTGCATGACCATGAGAATGATCAGTCAAGGATGTTAGGGTAAAAAGGTAGTCCAACACATTTATTGCACTTTTCTCTCAGCCTAGCATCTAATAAGGCCACACAACACATGAAAATTCCATGAAAATGCTATGGTTGATAGATAGTAAAGTGGTCGTCAGTCCTGTAAATGCACAATTTGGTTAAGAAAGACAACTGTATTCTACAATCAAACTAACTCACAGCCAAATTTCAAAAGAAACTGTTTTGATATATAACATGGACTCTTTTCACATTTTTGTGGGTCTCGGAATCATTATTCATTATAGTTGGGTAAACTTCTATAGTGGTGAATGAAAACTATAACAAATACCATTTTTGATATTTATATTTTTTGCCCAAAGAGCAAAAAACAATCCACAATAGTGTTTCTATGACTGTCCAATAGAGGTAAAAATACTGAGAGATTGATTACGTTGGTCATAAGAGAGAAAAATATCAAATTTGCTCACTCCTTCAGCTGTTAGAAACACTCACGGAGCATCATTAACCAGTTTTTTTGTAAACTGATACCAAGGTAATAAAACAGTATAGTTTTAAAGTTGTACATAATTTAAAAAAAAAAAAAGAAAATATAAACTTGCTAGATACACAATACTAATAACATCACAGTCCGTGAAAAAAGTCCATTGTTCTGAATAATTAGCATAATTATTAATGGTAACTTCTATGAAGGTACTTCAAAGAATACCACAGTAGATATCCAAAAAACATGTCCAAAAAATATGGTATCTTACTCTATATTATTAGACATTTAGACATCTAGTAACCAGACTATGCAAAAGCGACAAAGGATTGATGACAATTTTTTCATTGAACATGTCGTCATAATTCCTATTACTTATTCATATTACACAAACAAATCATTTTAGGAGGTATTTCCATGTCAAGCTCATGAGTGAAGGTGATACAAATGATTGAGAGTGATTGAGGCCTACCTTTATGACTGTCAGTTCCTTGTCTTTGTGTAACAGCTGTTTCTCCAGGTCTGCTACCTTCATCATGGTCTCATTTTCAACATCTAGAAGCTTCTCTGTCACCTAGAACAAAAAAAAGAGGAGCACAAGAGAACACATGACAGCGTGAGAGGTTACGAATCAAATGAGTGAAGATACAGAGGCGGTTCAGAGCATTAATCCTATAAACATCTCTCCCATACCCTTTTAAGCTTCATTCTGTCTCTCTCACTCTCTTATGGATCAATAATAACATTCCCAGCAGTATGACACAGCAGATGAGGCAGCATCACTTTCAGTTTTGAAGCAATGAAGATTACACACATAGTGGAATATTTGGGGAATTCTGTCCTCCTCCCCCAGCAAGAGAAAAAGAGTTGTTGTGTGATTCTCTGGTTATTTCAAGACCTTTGCCATGAGCATAACTCAGCCCAGCAGAAAGGCCCACTACTGAGTCAAGATCAGAGGAACAATCCGAGGTTTGTTTTTACACTGCCTGCATTCTGCATACTCAGATTTACAAGCCTTATCTGTTGAACTAAACACTTATAAGCACAGTCAGTCTGCAAGTCAAATTAGAAATGATATTTTAAGACCTCTCTGCACCAAAAGTGAATGATTAAGCTATGTATGTTGTGAGTGAACACTAGGGAATAACCCTGATTCCTTGAACTCTCTGAACTCTGATCAGGATGAAGTCATTAAGATATTGAAAGTGACAACATGAATTACCTGTGCTATGATAAACTTTCATATTTACAGATCTGACATAATTAGGACTATGAATAAATTATATGAAAATATGAGTGTGGTGATGTAAGCAAACATTTATAACATAATTGGTCCAATAAAAAATTGGCCAAGAATTGACATCATAATATATACACTACAGTTTGAAAGACTTTTATTCAGCAAGGGTGCATTAAATTGATCAAAATTAACAGTAAAGACATTTATAATGTAAAAAAGAGTTCCATTTTAAATGAATGCTGTTCTTTTGAACTTCCACAAAAATATTAATGACTGTTGAAAATTCAGCTTTGCCATCACACAAATAAATCTTAAAATTTTAAAATATATTATAGCCTTACTGAACAAAAGATACTTGCCTTGCCTTAATTTTGAATGTAAATGTACATATTTATGGAAGTTTTTAAAAATTTAAAAAGTAGTGGTGCTTATGAATTTTTTTAATATACTCAGTGTCAAATATATTGCAAGATTATCCATAAATGAATAATTAAAAATATATATTTATATTTTTTAATATTATTTATTAAAATACTATTTTATTCATTATAACAATCTGCTCTGCATCATTTTTGTAATGTAAGCAATGAGGCTTTTCACATTTTAGGTGATGTATGCTGTGTGTATGAGGTATAATAATAACATAGCGATAATAATAGGAAGTATATAATGGTTCTTACATGTGACAAATGTTCTTCCAGCTCCTCCACTTTCTCCAGGGCCACATTCTTTGTTTCGGCATCCTCCAACAGACCTCCAACATCAAACACATTATCCAGGTAAGCCTGGATCTGCACCGACAACTTATCACTCTCTGTGTGCTTGGATTTCTGGAAGGAAACACAGGGTATTTCTTAATGTTTTATCATGTGGTTACATGTGAGTTTAGCAAAATCTCCAAATGTCTGTATGACTGAATCATTCAATAGTATTTCAAATACAAAAAGACATTTACATAACAAACTTGAGTATTTACTTGGCTATTTAAACACTAAATGATTTTAGATTAGTTTGAACATTGACTGGATACCTCTAGGAAGTCATCAAGCCCCAGTTTAGTGAACTCATACTGCAGATGTACACGGAAGTTCATGTCCTCCACTGAATGGACCACAATGTTGATGAACTGCATACAAGCCACCTGAGACACAAACCACACAGTCAAACACACCCACATCTCACACAAAATACTGAAGTGCTTTCATGCACCTACCATGAAGTCGATGTTCCCATCTTCACTGCGGAAATACTCCATCAGCTTCTCAAAGCGGTGCTTCTCCTTACACACCTGCACATATTTTTATTTGGTTAGTCACAAAAACACAGTGACCCCTCAGTCCTGTATAAACAGATTTGTCAAGTCTTAAAATATCAGTTGTGATAGTTCTTATATCCTCACAAATAACAATCCCAAAAAATAAACATAACAGAGAAGAAATTACTGAGTTTTCTAATTCTAGAAACAGCAGAGTATAAGGTTATGGGGCTCAGTGAAGCTGAGACTGATGGACAATTCAGATCACAGTCCATACAGGAGAAAGTCAGACTTTATTGTAGACTTCATGGAAAAAACAAGGGGTTGAAATAACATAGCAACTACATTAGGCCCTCACATTTCACTATGGCAGAATTACTTATTTCAAATACTTCAATCAGCTTCTTGTTCACAATGCTTTGCTGATTTAAATGTGGAACGTTTAAATCATTAGTCTAAATTCAAAGTCAGTTCAACCACAGACTCTTTGAAGACTAGTTCTGCCAGTCTACAGGCAGTATTTTATTTCTTTCTCACAGCAATGTTGTGTCTGCTGTGATGATTATCTCTCTTAGTTTCTCAGGATAGAGTTGGACAGTTACAGGATAATTGGCCCGTTTCCGGTATTTAAATTACTAGGCAAACAAAACTAAGAGGTTGAGTGAATGGTTGAGTCTGCGGGCGATTCACTCCCCCCCAAAACACTGATCCTTATCAGAGACGTGGGTTTGATGAAACGACTGGCTTAAGATGTGGTGTTTTCCCACAAATGCATGTGGGAAGGGAAAAAATGTCCAGCTAATTGGCTTTATATGTGTACAAACTGAAACAAAAACAACTTTTTTAACATTCTATAGCATCCATGGTTTTTGTAAGATACATGCAGGTGTAAAAATCCCAGGATTTACCTCTTTGAAGTTATCAAACGCCGAGAGGATGATTTCATGGCCTCCTCGCACCAAACACACAGCAGCCAGCAGCTCCAAGACCAGCGCCTTTGTTCTAGAGGCAGAACAAAAGCTTCTGTGAGCATTCAACTGGACTAGAGTGGCAGAGCAGGACTCATACAATAAGACGGGTAACATTACCAACTTGACAGATCATTACCCACCCACACCTGCTTAGATCTATCCTTCAGGGAGAACAGCAGCTTTGTGTCCATTGTTATACAATTTTCAAAATCAGAAATGTGATAGTGCACTTTCATCTCGAGCCTCTCATTGGGGTCATGTCTGATGCTGAGTATCAGGGGTAATTTTTTTGGTGATGTTTTGGAATGACACAATCCAAGAAAAGCCTTTACAGCACAGTTAAAAGCCGTGATTGAGTGATACATTGGCGTATGATTCATTGAGCTCTAGGAATGATGGTTTTCAAAAGGCTGGGGGGGTTTCCATGCTTCAGTCTGAACTGATCTAAGCTTCTACTACAAATACACTTAGCCAGACTGACACTAATCCGCTTGAAAGAATTCATTCTTACCAAACAAAAGCACAACTCTAATCCTCAACTTGACAGCGCCACCAAAACTAAAGATCACTGAAAGTATTGCATTAATCAGGCTCATCAGGTAGCTACCTACTAAGGGACTGTTCACACAAAACACGTTTTTGCATTCTACTGTGCTGCTTTTCTATGTAAACATGCGTGAGACAGACATGTTTGACCACTGTACTCAAATATAGTGTTATTTGCAGCATCTCACACATTCTAAAAATTAAAGTAGTAAAAAATGTGTCTTGGCCTAGCATTTTTTTTCCCACTGCACTTTGTCTCTCGTTTGTAAATGCAAAAACATTCTCTGTGGATGGCCCATAGAGGGATAGTACACCTAAAAATTACAACTCTGTCATAATTTACCTCCCTCATGTCATTCTAAACCTTTATTTCTTCTGTGGAACACAAAAGAAGATATTCTGAAGAATGTTGGTAACCAAAAAGTTTCAAGTCACATGGACTTCCAGTGTTGAGAAGGTTACTTTGGAAATGTAATAGGTTACAGATTACAAGTTACTCTATTTAAAATGTAATAAGTAGTGTAACTATTTCAATTACTTTATTAATGTAACTGATTACATTTGATTATTTTTTATTCCTTTTCGAAATTCAAATATCTACATTTTTCTACATTTTTCTAAATGCAGGCAGAGTTAACCTTACAGTAGGACTCAACACTGATTACTGTCAGACTTTCAAAATCCTTCTTCACTTGAATTAAGATTATTATAATTAAATTTTAAAGCACAGCCACCACAAACATCAGACTTCAGCACCTCTTTTTACTTCGAGATCGTTCTGAGGTTAAATACAAATTTAAAATCATAACAAAATCAAATCAAATTTTTGCATAGCTATGACATGAAACACTGGTATCTAACAATGCCTTGGAAAAAACAGTTAATTTAAAATATAAAGCATACACACAACAAGCCCAAATAAGAAATAAAACAGTTATTTAATAATCGTGTCCTCTTCTGTGTTCTAAACTCCTGAAACATTGGTGGCTCATATTTTAGAGCAGTCAGTGCAGTTTTGGAAAGAAATCAATCAAATCTGTATGTGTGTGAAAATATTCAGATATAACCTCCTTTGTAATAGTTAACATTTTCATAAGTAACTGTAATTTAATTACACATTTTTCTAAGCAACTGTAACAGATTACAATTACATTTATTTTGTAATTAAATTACGTAATTCCGTTACATGTAACTATTTACTCCCCAACACTATTGACTTCTATTCTAAAAACCATAGCCAAAACAATACTATGGAAGTCATTGGGACCAAAAACTGTTTGGTTCTTTGTTATGTGAAACACAAAAGAAGATATTTTGAAGAATGTTGGTAACCAAACGGTTTCGGGTCCCATTGACGTCCATATGCATGGACCAAAAATACAATACTATGGAAGTCAATGGAACCCGAAACCCATTTGTTTACTAACATTCTTCAAAATACCTTCTTGGTGTTCAGCAGAAGAAAGAAATGCACACAGGTTTGGAAAGACATGAGGGTGAGTAAATGAGAGAATTTGATTTTCATTTTTGGGTGGACCTTTAAAACTGTTATAACAGCCCTAATACTTACCTTGGGTTCTTATTGTTCAAACTTAGGGCGATCTCGTTGACCGCATGCGCGTGAGACATGACGAGGTTGAAGCCATACTAGAGTAAGAAAGGAAAAAGCAATCTGGTATAAGTATAAAAAACATTTACCCAGGGTTCCTACACATTTTCCATTTCAAAATTCCATACTTTTCCAGACTCAAATTTCGAAACCTCTCGGTAGATTTTCAGACCATATTTAACGTAAATGGTTCATAGAGCATTATTTTCAGCTTTATATTTGGTGTATAGTACAGTCATCTGTACATATTTTATTTTCTCAGGGGTTTTTTTCATTGATTTTCTCAAAGTGACAACATACAGAGTCCCTAAAATAAAAAAAATAACAAATAAATAAATACAGACTTTTACATGCACACAAGAAACTTTTTTGAGCCCTCGAGAAACTATTCACACGTGCATGGTAATGTTTTGCATGCTTACACATTACAATTTCTAGTTTTATAAAAACCTATTTCCCTTGTGCATCACTGCCATCTTACTATGAATAAAACGAGAGCATGGATGCACATAAATTAACAGAGATCTACCTGCTCAAAATGTTGCTTTTCTTATGGTAGTACCTCTAATATCAAGGCCTAATGTCCAATTTAACACATCCTCTGTGGCGGAACAGAAACCATGACACAAAATGGTCTGATGGCATTAAAATTTGCCAAGTTCAAGGGTCTATAAAAAGACTGGCACTGTAAAAAAGTGTTTAAGATTTGGCTTTCATTGGGGCAGTATGCCATGTTTTAAGGCCTTAAGGCCAAAGTATACTTCACTTTTTACGCGTACGCGAGGGACAGCGTACAGTGCGCGTGACGCGAATTGCGTCATCAGAACAGTATGCGCGTACTGTACGCGCACCACCCGATTTTTGTAACCGCGCGTACTTTGTACGCTCAGGTCGCACATGCGCACTTAAGTTATTTTGCAGTAATCAGGTTTTCCCACATGGTGGCAACACTGTCCCTGGCCGTTGTTTCACAGTAGAAAACGAAACTAAAGAGAGGGACAACGACAACAAAACAGCGGAGACTGCAACAACTGACACTTACATTGACGAGCGCTTGTGAGCGAGAGGGTATGAGACAGCTCAGCTTTGGGTTAAAAGAGTTCAAAAATATGTTATCAGTCATGACTTAACGGGGAAAAATAGCGCAGACACTGAACATGAATGAAGCTTTCTAGCGCGGATGTGTCGACCGCCTGCATTCGCGTACAACTTCAGATGGAGTATACTTTGAAAGGCTAAGCGTTCGACTGAAGTATACTTAGGCCTTTAGGTAACGCATACTCTGTGGCGGCCAAGAAACCACACCACGAAATGCGCTGATGGCACAACAGGTGGCTCAGTGTGCATTGTCCTATATGCTAGATTTAATGGTTCATTGTGCGCACATAAAAGTCTGTATATTTTTTTATTTTTGCAAAAGTCCTTGAGGTTATGTAATACGGTGCTAAGAATATAGTGTGAAGAAACCCAAAATGCTTATAACCTGCATTTTGCATATTAAAAAACTGCACCTTGAATTCATTCAGTCATATTTGGCGATCACTAAAGAATCACTATGCCGTGAAACCTCACTTCTTGTAAGATAAATTTATTTTCATTAAATTCTTAATTTTCTATTATAAAAAAAAAAACTAAATAGGGTCAAAAGTCTGGAAACACAAATATTTTTCCATACTCTGCTTTCTTTTTTCCATACTTTTCCAAACCCCGTAGGAACCCTGTTTACCACAATGCAATGGTGATTCAATAGAGATATTGTGCTGCATTTTGTAAACTTAACAGACACTGAAACATTCTGGAGAATAATAGGTTACTTGTCATGTTCAATGACACTGGCAGATAATAATGCTACTGGCAGAATTGTTTTTATTTGCTACTTCCTTTCTATGTGCAATCAGGTCAGACGTGCCTGAGGTTTTTGTGACCAATCAGGTCTGTGCATCCTGTACCTGATAGTTCATGATTGCTCTGAGGCACATGATGCACACATGCACGTCATCCTTTTGACTGACTAATCTGGAGTTCTTGATGGTTTTGCTGTTGGCAGCTGAGCCATAACTGTAATAGAAGGACAAAATTAGTAGTTCACAAAAGCTGTGCTTGATTTGTCAACATATATGTGCACAAATGATCACTCATATGCATCATATAAAGAGGCTGTCATTCGCATGTGTTATCTACCCTCAGGAAGTGTGGCTATGGCTCAGTGGGCAAAATAATGCACGCATGTGACTCCTAGTTTCGGTGCAAAGCAATGTTCCTGTCATTGCATGAACACACATATTATAACCCATGAAGTGAGACAGGAAGCTAACTGTGAAAGTCTGAACAATAGTTGACACTTTCCACAAACAAGGTACAATTACTTGAATAAATCAAAGGGACGCAAAATATATTTGATTTGAAAACCAAATAAACCTAGCATGAGTAGCTAGTTTAAAACACATTAAATGTTTGTATTAAAATGCTGATATTGGCCTGTAATAAGGTTCAATTTAATGTCTTAATTTTGACATACAAGACGGGAAATTCACTGGTATATTTTTATTTATAAAGTTCTGCTGGGCTTATTACCAGAATATCTTCAACAGTTGCTGAAACCTCATTTTAATACATACACAACTAGATCATCTAATTATATTTCTTTGGCTATCCCTAGAACGAAAACTACTTGTGGTCGTTCTGCTTTTGAATTTGCTGCCCCAAATGACTGGAATGTGCTACAAAAGCTATTGAAATTAGAGACAAAAATTCCATTATGTGCATTTAAAAAATTACTAGTAAGTGCTCTGACCTCGACCTGTAAATGTTTTAACTGAGATTATTTTTCTTTTTCTTTTATGTGTTTTATGTATTGTAATACATGTTTGTATGTTTCTCAGGAGATATTAATTCTCCTGCCAGGCTGAAAATAAGAACTTGTTCTTAATGAACTTGCCTGGTTAAAGATTAAAAAAAAAAACATAATCTGATGAACTCATAATTTTACTAATTTTAATGACCAAAAATGGCATATTTATTTTGCATGCAACTATTTTATTGTAAGAAATACTAATCAAACAAATATATATTTTGTTTATATATTATATATATATAAAAATTATAGTATATTATATATATAAAAATTATAATTATAGTTTTTGAAATGAGACAAGGTGCAAAACATATATTTCAAAAGCATATAATTCAGTGCAACAAAGCCTGATATATCATATTTGATACTCACATTTTAACATTCTTCTAAAAATAATTTTTGGAGAATCAAGTAAATCTAAGACCTGCACAATTATGTTTACTAAAAAAGTATGAACTATCAATCAGACAACAGAAGGCATGTAACAGATTGTGTACAACAGTTTTTTCAGCCAAGTTTGATCATGTTAATAATTTAGAGGCCTTAGAAATTTGTGTATTAAATATAATACAGTAGGCTTTATAAGGTTCATTTTTTAAGACTCTGAGGCTCTTTCATACCCTATTCTTGAAAAGTGTACATACATACATACATATATATTGATCAGTCTCAAAACAGTGCATTAAATATTTCAAATGATTAAGTTGTGATTGGCCAGCAGCCTGAACCAAACCAATGCAAGTTATCACAAAAGCAAACATCATTGTGAAGCGAGGCAAAGCATAGCAAGCACGCACAAGCAGGCCAGTACATACCGGAGGACGGATTGCCGCGCAGAGCGCACCAGCGTATTGCAGCCGTTCTGGTGCAGATCCTCAATGGACCTGCTCCAGGACTTAGCCTTGTCCAGCGAAAAGTCGTCACCATTCTCCAGCCCTTCAAAATCCAACCTGAGCCGCATAGTCAGGGAACCGCACATAAGGAGGGCAGGGGGTAAGGATGGGGAAGGTTAGCAACAGAGCTCAGTAACAGGGTGTCCAGGATTATGCAGAGAGCAGCACAGGACCATCCAAGCACATTATAGCATGGCATAACAAAGCACAAAACAAAATGCAGCGAGCCTACAATGAGGCATTCAGCATGTTCATAATCATTAAACAACAATGAATTCATCAAAGCCTTTGTCTCCAGCAGAAGCCTGGCTACTTGATCATTTAAATGTCCTACAGATGGTGCATGGATTGGCGTGTTGTGAAGATGACTGTGGTTGGTTGTTTTTAGGGTGTGTCACTCACATGACGGCACACTGGGCGAAGGAGAGGTACTCCACCAGGATGTCCAGGCCTCTGTTCTCATCGTTGAGGAACTCACGAACCCACCTACCACATTAAAGAGGGAGACCGAAGCATCCGATTAACATTAACTTCTGAAATCACACACTCTACATTACCAGTCAAAAGTGTTTGAACAGTAAGACTTTTAATGTTTTTAAAGAAGTCTCTCCTGCTCACCAAGCCTGCATTTATTTGATCCAAAGTATAGCAAAAACAGTAAAATTCTGAAATATTTTTACTATTTAAAATAACTGTTTTCTATTTCAATATATTTTAAAGTGTAATTTATTCCTTTGATTTCAAAGCTGAATTTTTAGCATCATTACATTAAAGACTGGAGTAATGGCTTCTAAAAATTCATTTTTGATACCACAGGAATGCATAACATATTCTAAACTGTATTAAAACAGAAAAAACTATTTTAAATGGAAATAAAATTTCACAGTATCACTGCTTTTACTGTGTTTTTGATCAATAAATGCACCTATTTACAGAACCCAAACCTTTGAATGGTCATGTACATCCATCAACGACAATGAGCAAACGGGATCAATTAACAAAGAGTAAAACTATGTGGAAAATATAAAAAAGACAGATAAAAAGGTGAAGAAATAAAACTCTTCTTTTCTAGACCGTCAATACGAACAGACTAAAGTAAGCATGAAATTAATGAAATTGATCCCATTTACTTTCTAAATACATGGGCTTATCGTGAATGATTTTGGACACTACTGCAACAGAAAACAAATGTTTATTCTTATAATCTTCAAAATGGGCCCCAATGAGTGCCAACAGAGGGAAGAAATCCTTCACAACTGACAGCAAAGTCTACAGAACAACGTCTTTTCATGATCCAATGAATTCCTGATAGAAAAAAATAAAGTCCTGCCCCTTTTATTGTTGAATATTCTATTGTATATTGAATGTATATAATGTATAAGTAGCAAATGTTGTTTCATGTTGACTTTAAACTCCCAAGACATTTTCAGCCTCAAGGCTGCTCTGAGTTGACTGGCTTGCCAAGACTGAGATGGAAAGTCCAGAATAGAGGCTAGTTTTAGATTTCCTTCATTTAGCTCCAGATTTCTGAAAGGGAAACTCAAAGCAAAAGGAATTCCCACCATGCAGAGCAAAGGCTTGAGAGAGGAGGTTAAATCTCTGACAGTGGGAGTGTTTAGACTGCCTCCCCTGTGCAAACATTCACTTATATATACATGCATTCTTCTTTTTCTGCACGGCTCTCATATTCATTCTTATTTTACTTCTCAAACACAAGCTGTAATGATTAGTTGAGATCTGGCTCTATTGTTAAATGGCTTTGGATGCATAAGAAAAAAAAAAGCCACCAGACTCCCAAACGAGCACAAGGAAAACAGACAAAATGTGGAACTGAGAAAGAAACAGACTTTTCAGACTGAAAAGGTGGTGGGGGCTCACTCCATCATCAGCTTCCTGTCTACCACCTCCCCCTCCCTGCTCCCCTTTAGACTCTTTTCCTGTCCGGCCAGATGCTATTTCAGATTGTCTTGGCAAAGCAAGGAGTAGCACATCGGAAAGAGGCCAGGGATCGGACACATGCAATAAACAGTCCTCTGTTCCATTTCATCCAGCCCCCCCAAAAAAGTGAAAATAGCCTGCCTATTCTTTTTCTTTTGTTCTTAATGAGAAACACATTACCCATGGCTCGTAATAATGCAAGAGAGAGGAGTGTATTGGTTATTTATGGCTCACACAGAAGACAAAGGAAGTCATTCAGAATCATATTTTACCAGTGTTTTCTGAGATTTTGCTCATATAGTAACTGTGTGTGCATCAGTGTTCAGGAAGCTACTTTGAACTTGTAGTTTGCCAATCTGCTCATAATTTACAGTAATTTAAACTGAATACAGCCTTTTAATCTTTTGAAGTAGTAGTTAGCTAACCTACACACAACTAACAAAAAAAGTAATTAGAAACTTGAGAAAAAGCAACTTAATATAAGATGACATAATTGATCATTTAAATGAACAATTTAAAATAAAATTGTTATAGAATGTTAATATATGTAATGTTAATAATAAAATGCAATTATTAAAAAAATAATTTTATTCTTTTATAATTATTATTACATTTAAATTATATTATTTTAATGTAAAGCCATATGTTTTGGCACAAACAATCTCAATTAGCACTTATAAACTTATCTTAAACTAAACAGATAAGTTCACAACTAACAAAATGCAATAAACAACTAACAAAAACTATAATGCAACCTAATTTATATAATTGATTTAAAAACGTAACAGCAGTGTGCAACTGAATATTTTGATAAAAATACCTAAAATTAATTGCTTTTATGTGGATACTCAAATGAATTGCTTCTATGTGGAGACTCAAACTGATAAAGCATTATTTTGAATTGTTCATTTACAAGGTCCAAACAAATAATTTCATTTTTCCAATGCTATATATGAGCATGTTTGATTACTTAATTCACTCAACTGTAAATTTGCATGCACAATACAATGTGGCATTAAATACAACACATTTTGTCATTTTCAAAACACCTGAACTATTGAAACATGTAGTAAAGTTACTTCTCATCGCTTATGTGTGTGTTCATCCGATTGGTAGGAATGTACCATACATAGTGCATATAACAAGCATGCTTTTCTCCAATACGGATGTGTGTAAATGGTTATACAGTTCCACAACAAATTGTTTTTATATTCAATAAGTGTGTGTGCCCTTCATTGTGTTACAGAATTGTGTGTCAATGTTTTGTCTGTGTTCATGAATGTGAGTTATAAACCTTTTTGTATGTGTGTGCATATGTGTCCTTTCACACACTACATTGTTGGATGCTACAGGCTTCCTGGCTCTCCAGCATACACAACTCAGCTTCCTGAGTTGCTTGAAGCTGCTAAGGGGGTGGTGTGTGAGGGACGAGATGAATAAAAACCATCTGGACGCTGCTGAGGTCTACAGACAGCATTATAAGCAGAGGGAAGCTGGCAGAACAGCCCAACAGCAGGGATTTGTGCACGAGCAAACACTACATCTAGCTTTCTACAACAGGAAGAACAAAGAAAGAGCAATTCTTTAGAGGGGAAAGCCAAACAATACCACAGCTTCCCGTCCATACCACTAGCAGTGCTATTGTTCCCTGCACTGTATACAGGAGCCTCATAACCTCACTGCACTGGTTACTGGAGGATCATGGGATGTTACTCTGGGAGGGGTATTTGAGAAATCAGCACAAGATGAAGAGATGTAAAAGAAGGATTTAATGAAAGAAGACAGGAATTAGTCACCCTATGTGATTGGTTCTCAGCGATATCTCCAGCTCCCGCAGGACTTTGGTGGATTCCTGGACCCTCCTGCGGAATTTCTGCACACAGACACAAACTGATGATTATCGGCATGTTTGGAGAAAAACTCTGCAACTGCACCAGAACAGTTTAAACATTTCAATAAACACTAACTAGTGCTGGGTAAAACAACATTTCTGGTTAAACTTTTAGTGCACAAAAAGGTCAACTCTAATGACCTACGCAGGAAAACCAATTGATCAGATTATAGGAAATTAACTGATCCTGAATATTTTTCTTTTTTGCATATACACTGCCATTCAAATGTTTGGGGTTGGTAAGATTTTTAAACATTTCTGAAAGAAGTCTTTTATTCTTACCCAGACCACATGTATTTGATTAAAAAAAAAAAACTTTTACAATTTAACTGTTTTCCATTTTTAAATTGTAATTTAATCCTGTGATGCAAAGCTGAATTTTCAGCATCATTACTCCAGTCTTCAGTCACATGATCATTCAGAAATCATTCTAATATGCTGATGTGGTGCTCCAGAAACATTTCTTATTATTATTATTAACACTGAACACAGCTGTGCTGCTTAATATTTTTGTGGAAAGCTTGATTCTTTTTTTAGGATTCTTTGACAAATAGATATAACAGCATATTTATTAAATAGAAATCTTTTGTAACATTTACTGTCTTTACTTTCATTTACTGTCTTTACTTTCGCTTTTGATCAATTTAATGCATACTTGCTGAATAAAAATATCATCTTACTGACCACAAACTTTTGAAGGGTAGGTTTTTTTTTGTGTGTGTGCAAAAGAATAAGGATTCATAAATGAACATAATTTTGGAATTAAAGAAGCAATTTTTGGTGAAGTTTTTTGATTTCTAATAATACAACCTCTTTAACTGCTGTAAGTCATGTTGACAAGCAACCAGGTGAGAAACAGACATTGGTTACACAATCTGGCGAATGATGCTGACCTTGCGTGTGACTCTTGGGTCTAAATATCCACACAGTTTCTGGATGTATGTATGTGGAGGATTCTTCACTTGGAAACGCTCCTAACACAAGATGAGGGGGAGACAGTTATACACAGGCAAAAACATCAAACATCTCCACCAAAAGATGAATGTTCTGTTTCAACTAACACATACACATATTCTTAATCATTTCATGTTGTTTAAAAAAAAAACTCTGACATTATTCTTAAACTATTTTTTTTGTTGTAACTATGAACTCCCTTTTTCAACAGCACAGATTTGTCAAGATGCACGACTAGACATTTATAAATAGTTTTACAAAACACGCACGAAATGTAGTACTTAAATTCATCATTTACTGCACTGATGTATTTTTTTTAGCAAGACCCTGTATTTAACAAGACGTGTCGGTTTACTTAAAGGGACAGTTCCTCTAAAAATGAAATTCTGTCATCATTTACTCAACCTCATTTCTAATCCTGTATGAAAGTATGAACTCAGAAAGAGAAATTCTGAAGACTGTAAATATGCTATTTTCAATGCAATTAAAATGAATGGGGACTGAGGATAAAATCACTATAAAATTATCATAAAGGTGGTCCATACAACTAGTGGAAAGCTTCACAAAAGTGTGATAAGTCTGTGTGATAAATCATTAAAATCTGATAAAACTGTGTTTCAATAACTGGCAAACAAAAACTTCTTCTTAAAGGGATAGTTCACCCAAAAATTCTGTCATTAATTAATGCATCGTGAATGTGCGTTGAAAACTGACATGGAAGAAAACAAATTGTTGAATAAAGTCATTACTTTTGTTTTCTTTGTGCACAAAAAGTATTCTCGTAGTTTCATAACATTACGGTTGAACCACTGATGTCACATGGACTATTTTAATGATGTCCTTACTACCTTTCTAGGCCTTGAACGTGTCAGTTGTGTTGCTGTCTATGCAGGGTCAGAAAGCTCTCGGATTTCATCGAAAAATATCTTAATTTGTGTTCCGAAGTTGAACGAAGGACTTGCGGGTTTGGAACATGAGGGTGAGTAATTAATGACAGAATTTTCATTTTTTTGTGAACTATCCCTTTAACTTGGTAATAATAATAACTGTAATAATATATTTTTTAAATGTCAAGTCAATAACACCATTCTTGGAGGCATGTTCTTCTGGACTGCCTTACAGAGGCAAGGGTGTGACATAATAGTAGGTGATTGTGGAGGCTGTACCTGGTCACAGATGAGGTCCCACTTCTTCTCATTATCGTACTGCCGGAGAAGACGTGCTTTATCTGGGGGCAGGTTCATAGAGTTCTGAAAAACAAGAGAGCACTTTCGCATCAGAACACACAGGAAGTCATGTATTCCTCTGTGTATCCATAGCAACGACCTTGCAGAGACGTCTCTGTGCTCGTTTTCTTTGGGTCACAGTGGTTTCTTCTCTGACACGAGAAACCCTGCAGCCTATGACCTCACGTCCTGTGCTGACTTCTTATATCCTGTTTGAAATCATATTTCCCTTCAGACATCAAGAAAACATTTTAACTAAATCTTTTTACTTTTTACTCCATTTCAAACTATATTTTTACATTTTCTGAAGGAAAATGCTTTTGCAAAACTCACTGCCACAATTGTGGGTGATTGCTGGTGTGTTGCTGCTAGGCAGTTGCTAAGGTATTCTGAGTGGTTTGCAGTGTGTATGTGTTTACTAGGGTGTTGCTAGAAAGCAAACTGCATTAGGTGAAGTATGACAATTACGTAAACACAGACACTTCCCCATAAGCTCAATTTTGTGCATCTCACACAATGTGCAAGAGAATCTTACTTGCAAGTTAGTTGAAGTAAGCATGTTTCTAGCAACTTTCATAAATAATAACACTCGATTAAATGGCACAGACATTTAAATGTAACTCTGTCGCCTTCTAGACAACTGAAGTTTGTTAACTCGAGCTATCAAATATCCAGGACAAGCACCACAAAAACAAAAAAGACTTTTATCCTCATATACACTGCTGTTCAATAGTTTGTGGTCGGAAGATTTTTTTAATATTTCTGAGTCTCTTATGCTTATCAAGGCAGCATTTATTTGACCAAAAATACACTAAATACAGTAAAATTTGAAATACTATTACAATTTAAAATAATGCTTAATTCTAATATATATCTTAAAATGTCATTTATTTCTGTGATGCAGAGCTGAATTTTCTTTATTTTCACTTTCAATGAATTTAATGAATAAAAATGATGAATTCTTTAAATTTACTGACACCACATTTTGAAACAGTAGTGTAAATGTGAGATATATATTCTCACGATTCCCATATAAACCGGTTTGATGTTAATAATAATTAACAGTATGGTATGACCTCTCAGTGGGTTTCCCTTTTAAGATGGAAGAGGTGTTTGTTCTGAAGATACCATTCACACCCATATCAACACCCATCCGAGCATCTGTCTATCACCCATGTCTCCATGTTAGAGTGATTCATCCACCCCAAAAGCCAACAGCTTCACAGTCTACTGCCAAGGCAACATATATCATCTCAGTGAAATTACATGACCACGTCATTATAAACAAAACATTTTTCCAGTGGTATTAACTCCATGATTTGTGGAAAGTAATTATTGTATGTGTTGAAAGAATGCATTTTATTTTATTTCCACCGTAAAGTGATTAAGCCTTTTGTGGCGGGAGGAGCAAACGACAGACACAGTGGGTGTGGTGTCAGGCCTTGGAGAGGCATTTATTAAACAGAAATCACAAAATAAAGTGTCCAAAGGGGAAAATAGTGTCCAAAATAAACAGGGGGATCTGGTGTCCTCATCGTGCTGCGGGGTTCGTGAAGGAGAGGCAGTGTTCAGAAAGGAAGGGGGTCTGAGGAAGGAGCGAAGTCCGGCGGCCGTACGCGCTCCCCATTTTTGGTGGATCTTCCTCCAGCGGTTTTGACCTCCTGGCCCACGGTGCTCCACGGGGATAACGGCCCGGCATCCTGGCCCGTCAGCCGTATAGCGGGTGCGGTTCTCTTCCTGACCGCGGGTCCGGCAGCTCACGGCTCTGGCGGCGCGGGATTCCCTCAGCGCTCCCTTCCTGGACCCAAGAGGACACCAGTGTGCATGCACGGGAAAGAGACCGGTCTCTCGAGGAGAGGCGCGCTCGGCATATATCAGCGGCGGTGATGAGGCTCCATTCACTTCAGGTGCGCCTCATCACACTCCGCCAGACGTGGCTGTTTTCAGCATCCCTCCTCTCTCACACACCCACTCCCATCGGAAGCCTAGTGAAGGGCGGCAAATAAGGGACGGGGTGGTGATGATAATAAGGGGGGAGGCAGCCAACTCGTCACATTCCCCCCCCAAGCGACATCCCCGTCATCAGGCCGCAGCCGCCCACACAGGAGTGCTACCTTCCTCACCCAGGCTCCAGTGGTCGGAGTGGGCGGGGCAGGGATTCCTCTCCGGGCAACTCTCGCACTGCACCAGAACCGGGACAGAGAAACCGGGTTTTAGTCGACAGCTTCAACCAACCACAGGGTAAATGACAATAGAAGAAACGTCACTTACCCCTTTGGTGGCTGGGAGGCTGTCTCCGTCATTCCTCTGTCCCAGTGCGGATTTCCACAGACTTCTTTTGCGAGCGAGAGGGGATGACGTCATCGGGTGTTGTCCAACTGCGCTGTCTAGGCTCCGCCTTGCCCGCATTCTCCACCAGTGTGGCGGGAGGAGCAAACGACAGACACAGTGGGTGTGCCGTCAGGCCTCAGAGAGGCTTTTATTAAACAGAAATCACAAAATAAAGTGTCCAAAGGGGAAAATAGTGTCCAAAATAAACAGGCAGATCTGGTGTCCTCGTCGTGCTGCGGGGTTCGTGAAGGAGGGACAGTGTTCAGAAAGGAAGGGGGTCCGAGGAAGGGGCAGAGTCCGGCGGCCGCACGCGCTCCCCATTTTTGGTCCGGGGTGTGAGGGGGCGGCGGCTTCCTCTGACGGCTTCGACCTCCTGGCCCACGGTGCTCCGCGGGGATAAACGGCCCGGCAACCTGGCCCGTCAGCCGTATAGTGGGTGCGGTTCTCGTCCGGACCGCGGGTCCGGCAGCTCACGGCTCTGGCGGTGCGGGATTCCCTCAACGCTCCCTTCCTGGATCCACGAGGACACCAGCGTGCATGCACGGGAAAGAGACCGGTCTCTCGAGGAGAGGCGCGCTCGGCATATATCAGCGGTGGTGATGAGGCTCCATTCACTTCAGGTGCGCCTTATCACACGCTGCCAGACCTGGCTGTTTTCAGCGCCCCTCCTCTCTCACACACCCACTCCCGTCGGGAGCCTGGTGAAGGGCGGTGAATAAGGGACGGGGTGGTGATGATAATAAACGGGGAGGCAGCCAACTCGTCACACTTTCCACAAGCCCAAATGAATCATATTCAGTGGCACGTCTGGGAATGACTGGTGAGTATGTGTCGTAGCGGTTTTGCAGCATTCAGTGAAAGATTCATCAGACTAATTCAAACTTATAACCAGTGTGATTCATGAAAATCAGGTCTTTAGTGAATTCTATTTTCTAAATTTTGAATCAACTGAACCAATTCCTTCGCAAATTGATTCTGTTTTGAAACACTGAAAACACTGACCTGCTGGTTTAACTTATGTAAAAGCAACAAGAACACTGAAAATGTGAAAAATTACATGTTCTACAAAACAAGTAGATGCATTTTCATTAAATCGTAAATTAAGCATAATTTATTTTTTTCATAATATCACAAAACAATGTTTTGCACACACCCGTCATTATTAAAAGTCTTTTTCATTTTGTCATAGACAAAAGTCTAAACAATTAAAGTTTAGAAAAGTTAATTCAGAATAAAAATCCACAGCTGTTCATTTGTGAAGGAGCTTTAGATTTACCTGAAGCAAATAACGATGCAAGAAATACTGATGTATAGCAAAGTTTGGAGTTCCTAAATCCGGTGTGTTTCTCAGATAGTTCAGCTTCCAGCATTTAATACAACAGCAGACAGACTCAACTGACCATGTAGTAAATTTGTTTTGTTTGAAACCACATTTGGCTGGAAGACATCCCAGTTATGATGACTAGGATTTGTAATGTCTGAAAAGCTAACAACATTTAAGCAGAAATGACAATGTGTAAAAAGAGGCCCTGGAGAATGTTATTTGGCTCTGCCTGTGAAGATCTCAAGCATTACCATTCCCTCCCACAATTCCCCTTCCAATGTTTTTTTCCCCCCAGTTGTGACCAACATTGTGCATTCCAGATGTCCACAGTTTCAGAAGGAATGTGTCCTGTTTATAACAGTAATGAATTTGGCTATAAATTATCCTACTTCATCTTTTCTATCACCCAATTTTCCCTCTATTTCCTTCTCTTTGACTGAGCTTATAGATTTTTGGTTGTCAACAGTTGAAGTTCTCTCTCTTTCTCTCTCTATACTCTCTACAACTCAAATGTCAAGGATGGAATGGGCACCTCCTACACTTGTTAGCATGCAGCATTTAATAAATGACGTAAACGGCAGCTCTTTGTGATGAGCTCACTGCTTCCGAACATATCACACAACAAACCTCATTAATTGTTTTTGAGGAAGAAAGGAGCGTAATGTCTACAAAAATACCATCATCCATGCTGAGTCAATATGAAATCATCCAGTCTCTGAGGAAATATCAGCTATACTGCATTTTATGTCAACAGCAAAAGAGCCAGTAGATCAAATCCCATCTGAAAGAAATATAATCTCATTATTCATTTTTTCTTCTAGACAGCAATGAAACTGTCAGATTTTCTTCTGAGAAACAGGCATATTAAACAAGACATCGCAACAAACCCTCATATTTGCCAATACACCAAAGTCTGGAATTAATAGTCAGATTTCAATATGAATCCAAACATTTCTTATCAATTTTCAGATATGGACTTTAATTTCAGAGCTCTATTCTACTGTATTAGGGGTGGACCGATTATCGGCCTGGCAATATTAAGCATTTTTATTGTTATCGGTATCGGTCTGTTTTAAAACTGATTTGCCGATAAAATAATTTTAGAACATTTTTGTCAAAGCCCTTATTATTCTTAATTTTGACATTCATTTTCATTTTTACACCAGACATATATTGGTTCAAAATATTAGTTATTGGTCTACCTGATCTGTAATAATCGGTATCGGCTTCGGCCCTGAAAAACAATATATCGGTTGACCCCTATACTGTATGTCAACATTGGCTTAATTTGTTTGTTTTTATTTTTCAAGCAATTTTAGGACAAACATCTGGCATGAAGTTGATATCTAAAGAGCTTTAGTTTCCTGAGCTATGAAAGAGCAACCTGTGAGCAATAAAACTGTCTTCTGGGAAGCTTCAAAATAGGAGTCAGAGGTTGGATCTGGCCATATGTCTGCTGTCAGGGCTGCCTAGTGACCATTTGTTGGTCTGATATGTAATTAGGGTACTTAGAGCACAGTGAGGTTCCAGTCCTCCATTCACATGATGATCCGGGATCTGGTCCCACATCACTGATAACAGCGGCTGCAAAGAGCTCAGATGAGTCTGATCTTATCTGATCTACAGTAGCTCTCTGAGATTTAGGCTTCTTTTGTTTTCTGTTTCAGAAATGAGCATCTAAGCAAATAAGTTTAAGATTCACTTTTCTGATTCAGCTGTGCAGTATTTACCCTGGGGTTTTTTATTAGGACTCAAGAGCTTCCAGCACAGATATTATTAGCTAAACCTCTGGAGCAACACCACCACAATCAACTGAAACTTGAGTACAAAAAGTACAAAAAAAAAACCCAACTTCGAATCAAAGGAGGAACCATCAATGTGAAAACTCACTGAAGTAAGATCAAAGAAAGCACTATGAAGATTTTGATATTTGTGGAGAAAAACTAGCTGTCCACTCTAGGCCACAACTCTAGGCTAAAAACAGCAGTCTGAAATAACAAAACACTGAATTCAGTCCTAACCACTGAGATGGCACACTGTCCAATGGGATCAAAGCACTTTGTCTATTCCTGGAAAAGAAGAACATCTCATTTTGGCATAAAAGGTCCCACACATTTAGTATGAAACGTCTGCAAACATTATACAATATAAAAAGGCGGTCATGTCCAAAAATATTAATTCGAAACAACAAAAACAAAACAAAGCGGATGTTCTACCTTCCCCAAAAGACCTTGCTGGCTACTCCACTACAGCAAAAAGTTTAGCTAACTGCCGATTCCTAACCTAATTTTGCAAATCTCATTAGACCTTTCCTACAAAAGTCCGGTCTCGTTTTACTGGCATGACAACTTTAAAAAGAGGCCCACATCTTACATCTGAGATGAAAATACCTTCATTTTTTCAATGTCTGAAAATAAAACGTAAAATCAAGCTCTTTACTTACAAAATAAGAGTGACGCTACCCACCACAGGGACAAAAAGAGCTTCTGTTTGATCCCGTTATAGTTTGTGAAAGAGTGACTGTGCAGACACAACAAAGAACCATTCCCTTTTTCTGGCATGTTGAGCTGTTTGGCAAATGATTATGTTGAACAATAGACTGTGGTTATCGTGACTACAGCTACCCAAAATTTGAGAAACTGAGGAACATTTACTATTTAATATCAGAGTAAAAATTTACTCAAATGTAGTGTATTTCAGTTTCTGTGAACATGTATTTTTACATGCATGACAAGTCTGGAAAAACTCTTTTCTAATAGACCTTTTTCCTGAGTAACCGATGAGCGGCGCAATGGTGGATTCTAACTTCC
Source organism: Tor tambroides (assembly GCA_021397915.2). Lineage (NCBI taxonomy): Eukaryota > Metazoa > Chordata > Actinopteri > Cypriniformes > Cyprinidae > Tor > Tor tambroides. The sequence continues at coordinate 37,912 of JAFVLL020007484.1, forward strand.
GTTTGGGTGCTCTCATGTTCCGGTCTCCATAGAAATCCATGTTAAAACGGGGTAAAAAAGATTGACTGAATTTAACCTTTTTCAATATAACAACATAAAAATGTGCAGAGGGTTAAGCTGTGCTGTTGTTGGCGGCCACAGTAACGGTAAGAAGCTAAGCAATACCTTTAAAGTACTTATTTTGCGTACCAGAAAATCTGTCCATGTCCGGCACTGTATGCATGGCTTGCAGTGTTTAAGTTAAAATACCGAGTGTGAAATAATATAATAATATGTTAAAATGATGTGTGTTCTTATCATTATGCGGACAAAATCCCATGAACTTCGCTCCGATCAGGAGCTGTATATGCACATGTGCGCTCATCTGTTTTAAATGCAGCTAACCTCGCGTGGCTTCATGTCATCTTTCCACTCATTAAACTATGACAGGTCCTTTACTGCAAAAAGACAGTCACTGCGACACTGTAAGGTGATGAAACTATGGCGCCATGTGCTTTTTAAAACTATTTTCATAGGTTTCACATTATATTATCGGCTTGGAAAATATGTAAATGTGACTAGAAACCAGAGACCGGAAGTGTAAAGCACTGTTCCAGTCGGCCGAGACTTCCGCGTTCAGAAAAAGGTCTATAAGACAAAATGATTTAATAAAAAGAGGAACAGAAGCGTGGGAAACGGAAATACACATGACGAGATGAACCATGTGAATGAAAGTGAGCAAAGACTGTGCTACAAATTACAGGGGGAATTGGGAAAATTACCTATAGAAATTGGGACTGGAGGGGGAGTGGGACAGGCAAAAGGGGAGAGAAAGATGTGTTTTAAGAGAACAGTAGCTTGATTTGTTGTCGGGTATCAGATTGCAGAGAATGAAGAGAAGTGAAGAGCTCAAGAGACGGAGAAAAGAAGGGGAGAACAAACCCCAGTCACGCACAGCCCTCTTCACAAAACATCACACGTGATGGAGAGCACAGGTCAGACAGGAAGACAACATACAAAAAGGCTCTTCTTCTCCATACTGATGTTGTCAAATATTAGTCTTCACCAGGGGGACAGCTATGGCATGTTTAAAAGAGGGCCACACACTTTTACAGCCTTATTTGGCTGGTTCTCCGTCCGCTCTGAGAGGGCAGTGGGAGTGAGCAAAAATTCTTAGCTGCATTTATAAACACAAACAATGCAAATATGTTTTTTGCCCAAGCACAGCTTCTAGCGTCTTCTCCCATGCCTGAAACTAGACTCTGGGAGACATCCAATATAAACTCCTCCAAAGCCCACTTAAATCTACAAGCTTAATATAATTTAAACCCTAAAGCCAAAGTCGTTTACAAACTGATCTAAACGGCTCTTTGACTACAAAGTCAACAGGTAGAGTTTACACCGACTCCATTTTATGAGTTAAATGGCAGCCTACTGTAGTACAGGAAGAATGAGGGGGAAGTCTGGGTTCTCGTATCCTTTCAATGGATCTAGCATATGTCAGCATTGTCGACTAGACCGGAGCGGAGCGCCAGACACACACCATCTCCCCATCTGACCGTCTCCCCCTTTCAGCTACTGAGCTCTACCTAATAGGTCCCCAGGCGCCCAGCGTCAACGTAGGACCTGAGGAATGCACATAACCCTGCCAGATATAGTGGACTGTAAGTTTGAATGGGAAACAATAGCTCTTACTGAACGTCACACTGGCCTGCTGAAGCTTTTTCCTCTCGTTCTTCCAAATATATTTGGGGAAAAGTGTGTTCAACCCTGTACAGTCAATATTAAAACAGTAAAATATTAAAACTTTCCAACCATTTTTTCCTTACTAAAAAAAACCCTGCTTCACTGCATTAAACACAAGGAAACTGAATATTACATGAAGGCTGGTGAAGACAATAAAATACTTGCACTTTTTCTCAACAGTATCTTCTGTACAACCAATCTGAAAACCAAACCCTACTGAGTGAGACCCGTTTTTGCTGCACAGGCCAAAGTCATCTGAACTTAAACCTCTGAAGAACCAATTCAATAAACCTGTACACTTCCCTCATTGCTGATCTAAGGTTTGTTGAGATGTTTATCTTATGAAGTGTCAAGGCAAGGTCTTGGTATCTTCAAATATATTATGAGAGAGAGAGAGAGAGAGAGAGAGAGAAACAAAAACTAAGACTAACTAAATCTTTACAGACCCAGGGACATCTCAACCAGGCCCTCAACCCACCCAGGGACCCCCAATAAAAAAATTGATTTTCTAACATAATAATGACAATAACAAACATAATTCTATAACAGATCATTACTGTAACCCATTTAGATATACATTTTAAAATAATATTAATAATATTAATAATCTAAATGTACATATTAACAATATGTATTTTAATATAATATAATATAATATAATATAATATAATATAATATAATATAATATAATATAATATAATATAATCTCTCTACAGACCCCCTTGCAGGACATTTGAAGAAAATGGATGAATTTTATTAACATTAATTCTTCTATAATATAATAACCTTCTATAATATTGAACAGATCATTACTGAACCATATTTAGATATTCATTTTAAAATATAATATAATATAATATAATACAGATTTTTTTATATAAAACCCTATGTTTCGCATATATTTATTCATGGACCCTCTCATGGACCACCTGGTTAAAGGAATAGTTCATCTTAAAAATGAAAATTCTGTCATCATTTACTCACCTTCATGTCCTTTTTTATGTTGAACATAAAAGAAGATATTTTGAAGAATCAAAATGATCAAACAGTTGTTGGCCCCCATTGACTTCCATAGTAGGGGAAAAAATACTATGGTAGTCAATGGGGGCCAACAACTGTTTGATTACCAGTATTCTTCAAAATATCTTCTTTTATGTTCAACATAAGAAAGAAACTTATACAGGTTTGGAACGACATGAGGATGAGTAAATGATGACAGAATATTCATTTTTGAAGTGACCTATTCCTTCAAAAAAACCATGTCCTATGACAAACCTGTTAGAATAACTAACAGAGTCTTATTGAAGAAAATGACCTTAAGCAATGACATCACAATCACATGTAAATGACACAGTATTGGGTTTATGGGTGAATTTCTGTGTCTTACAAAACCACATCAAAACAAACTCTCAAAGCTACTGTTCCTCTTATTCCTTGAGACAGTGTACAATACAAGAAAGAAGCACTAGAACCTCAGCCGCGAAAGGTGTCACAAGGCCAGGGGGATTTCCAACTTTAAATTTTGTTTAAAAGTAACAGTTTACACTAACCAAAGGATTGCTGGGAACGAAAGTGGAGATCTACAGGAGGTCAGGGCTGTTCTCAGGCAAGTCTCCTGGCAATGAGCAAGACAAAATGGAGTGTGAGAAAATGCTGTCCTCCATTCATTGCGCTGACACCTAATCTCCCAAACCTAACCAGTAACCTGAACCAGGCAATCACAACAAAGCAAATCCACAAAACACAAATGTCCCATCCACCACAACACAGAAAGATACTGAGGTCAAGGTACTAGTGAACTCCCACACCATCCCCCACCAAATGTTTACATAGGAAACACAAACAATCCCCATTCCAAACTATTCAGGGTCTAGGTTAAATATAATACATGAAATATAATAATTAAAAATAAATACAATTAAAAAAAATAAATAAGAATGTTAATAATAAAATATATAATATAATAAAAAATAATAATAGGCTAATAATATGAAATAAAAATACATATAATAAAAATAAATAATAATAATAATAATTTTTTTAAAAACTTAAATCATTTACACATGAAAATGATGAAATGTAATGATCATATCACCAAATTTCACTGCAGATTCTATTGCCTGTTTAAATGCCCAAGGACAGACCGCTGTAATCAGCAGTGAAAATAGAATGAACTCGCTCACTGAAAGTAAAACTAGTAATGCAACTTCAGCTCTTTAGAATTGAGAACACCGAAAACGCTCTGCATATGAAACTTCCCATTCAAATTCCTCAACAACACAGAGGGTTAACTGGTAAACACAGACACTTTAAGGTCCCATAACATCATGTTGATGGGGCCATTAACACCTCGATGTCTACAGCTGTGGTGTGCCTCCAGCAAACTAGTGCACTATGCTCTTCTCCACCAAGAGATTCCCTGGGGCTCTGAGCAACTCAACATGATGTCCGCCACAATCACAGTCAGGTCAAAAACACAAAAAAATTTCCCTTTAAAATAGAAAAGTTCAGAAGCTGACAAGGACAGCCTGGCCATTCTTATATAACTGCAAAAATGTTGTGAAAAATGTCCACTTCTAGTTTTAGTTTAAGCATTCTGTGTGAAAGTGAGTTCTCATTTACGAATTACTGTCTTCAATGATGTGGTTACTTAGAAGTGTTTCCTGTGGCGAGGCGTGATTTCAGGAACTACTGAAGATCATGATGAGGCTTCCAGATGTGACATCGGAGATTCCCTTTCTAGTTTCTGTGACAGGATCTGTGGCACATTAAGTACTTATATGCTTTCAAATGGTGTCATGATCAAACACATCTCAGTTATTAAATATGAGCAGGATTAACTCTAACCATGTGAATCAGAGTCATGAAGTCAGAACTGAGCTTGTATGGTGTACAAATATAATTTATAGTGAATCAGAGGTTCTGGCTGACACTTAAAAAGAGGATGTCCTGTTTGTGTCTTTGGTCGGCCACACAGGAGATGGAAAGGAACAGGGTCATGACGGATATACAGAGTACAACAGGAATGAGAGCACAGGAGACAGCTTCATTTTGACATCCAAACACTGACAACTGCACACACTCTTGTACACACACACATATATATATATATATATATATATATATATACCCATATACATTGGTACTATTCAGTTTGCTAACATATGTATACAAGAGTGTACGCAGTTGTAAATGTTTGGATGTCAAAATGAAGCTATATATATATATATATATATATATATATAAAACAGTTCTTTCTGGTCCTCGAAACTGATTGGCTGAGAGGAGTGTGATATTCTAGTGAAATACTCCGCTTGCAGTGTTTCTCGCACCGAATGTCATGGCGGACACTCAAATTCGCTATAATTGTATAATTAATACAGTTTTTGTGTCATGGAATGTAGTTTTAAGAGTTTTTTTTAGGTGAGAATGCACTTCTTTAGACTTCAAAAATGAGGTTTGTTAGTAAATATAATGTCTATTTGAAAATTTGCTTCAAAGTTTTTGTAGATGTGAGCTCCAGGATGTCAGCGGCCATTCAGCGCTCATGAACCCACGAGAACAGCCTTAACTCGGCCAGCTCTTCTGGAATTTGCTGCTGGCTCTGATGTCTGTATAATGGTTAAACATGAGATATAATTTGGGGAAAATATATTTTTGGAATAATTAAGAATTTTTAATGTTGTTGAAAGAAGTCTCTTAGGTTTACCAAGGCTGCATTCATTTTATCAGAAGTACAGTAAAAATAGTAATACTGTGCAATATTTTTACAAATTAAAGTAACTGTTTTCCATTTGAATATATGTTCAGCAACTATTATTCCAGTCTTCAGTGTCACATGATCATTCAGAAATCATGCTAATTTGGTGCTAAAGAAACATTTCTTATTATTATCATTGCTGAAAAAAGTTTTTGCTGCCTAATATTTTTATGGAAACCGATACACTTTCATTCAAAAGTTTGGGTGAAGTATGAATAAAAAAGAAATTATTACTTTTATCGAGCAAAGATTCATTAAATTGATCAAAAGTGACAGTAAAGACATTCATAGTGTTACAAAAAATTATATGACTATTTTATTATATTCTTGTTTAAAGCATACATCTAACTAAATTTTGTAATTATTTTGTGGCTTATGCTTACAAAATCTAAAAAGTTGTAAGAAAAATATAATTAAATCAATATATATATTCAGAAAACAAATCTTAATGTCTTGCACAATTTTGCTTGCAAAGTAAATTGGTCTCATTTTAAGTATTTTTACAAACTATTTATTTATTTATTTATTTTCAATACATTAATAATCTCAAAGAAAGAAGTACCTATATGTTGTGTCACATTACTTAACATGCAGCAGTAGGGAGTCTATTGATGAAAAAGCCATAGAAAAAGCTCCAAATGTTGAAACTTGTGAAACTTGCTTTGCAGAATCTTGAAGAAAGTTAAACACAATGTCTAGCTAAGGAGGCCACCAGGGCCACCGCCCGTGTCATGATGGTGTGGTGAGTAAATTCACCCTGAGATAATAATAATGGTGAGTTCTAGCACAGAGTCACCACCCACTCAGTCCTGCCAACCTTAAAATACATGGAACAATGGGAATACACTTTTTCTGAATGTGAGCCTAAGAAAAGGAGCCCAGAAAGAGGATGTTCTGGTTTACATACGTTCCATTATCATGAGTGGCGGGATATTGATGAAAACGAAACAACATTTATTTTCAGACGTGTGCTAAAATGGCATTTTTCTGCAAGTAAGAACTCTTGCAGCAGTTCCTGCGAGCTCTATAGTAAAAGAAACGAGCACAAAGGGCTCAGGGGGGAGAGGCCCTTGCTCTAAAACAACACACACTCACAGAGCCTCCATTGTGCAGGAGAGGAAACCACTGCTCAGAATGGACCCTCAACACAGCTGCAAGAGAGCAGCCTGACCCACACACACACAAACACCGACACACACCTAGCCAAATATAAACCATGCAAATGTAAAATTGCTTATACATATTCAACATATTGCACATAACATAATGCATGGCAGCTACATTGCAAAAATGACATTTAAATTAATGCTTTTGACATGTTTTCAAGTTTTAAAGAATTAATTTACCTGTGAAACAACGCTGCATGAAAAATTAAGACTTGTTTTCATTATATTTTCATTGTAAGCATAAGCCTCATGACATTTTGTTAGATTTATGCTTAAAACAAGAAAGAAAATAAACAATGAAAAAACATATTTTTCACTATATACCATTTTTCTTGCCCCCCCCCCCCCCCTTTTTTGTTTTAAGCATAAATCTAAATAAATTTAGTAAGATTTCTGCTTACAACAAGAAAAAAAATCTTAAAATATTCAAAATAAGTATATTTTTGTCTTATTGCACTTACTGTTTTTGCCTTGTCAACACTTAAAAAGTGAAAACATCTAAGTAAGTTTATCTTGATTCAAGGATATTTAGATATTTTAATGGAAAAATCTGAAACAAAAAGTATAAAAAGCTATAATTAAAAAACAACTGGCAAAAGCTTTTCATATATTGAACAGATTAAAGTAATTGTTTGCATGATTTTACTGACCAGGCCTGGACTTTTCTCACATTGTTCAAGGCTGCATTTATTTGATCAAAAGTACAGTAAAATAGTAATACTGTGCAATATTATTACAAATTAACGTAAATGTAAATTATTCCTGTAATGACAAAGCTGAATTTTTTGCAGCGATTATTCCAGTCTTCAGTGTCACATGATCCTTCAGAAATCATGCTGATTTGGTGCTAAAGAAACATTTCTTGAATCAGTTTATCTTGATTCAATGAAATTTGGATATTTGAATGGAAATACATGAAAAAAGTATAAAAAGCTATAATGAATTTAAAAAACAACTGGCAAAAGCTTTTCATATACTGAATAGATTAAAGTAATTGTTTGTATGATTTTACTGACCAGGCCCAGACTTTTCTCGCATTTTCTGCGCTGATATTTACTTGTTTGTGGTATCTAACCTCTGCAATTCTGTGTAATGAATTTAAATATCAACAAATACCCAATGAGCAACTATAAAGAATGAGTTACACCTGATAAATTCACCTCACAACACAAAAACCTGTCAGACTTGAATGCATGTGAGTCTGCACACGTGCATAAGAGTCTGTGTGTTTTTATGTAGGACAAGGATGGCTACAGAGAGGAGCCTCAGATATCCCATCTCGAACATTGTGATGGGGCCATTGGAGAGACAGATGTACACTCCCACAGCATGAATCTGAGGCTCAACAAACAAACAATGGCCGATTCCTCCCCACCTGCAGGCTTTTTAGAAGCGCTTGGGCCCGAAAGCAGGCTGACCAGACACACAGAGCAGATAAACGAAGCACGGGCCACACTAACGAAAATGATTTAGGTTTAATGTCCCATAAACAGGGGCCACAGCTTGACTCCATTAGTTCCACTTGAGTGACATCTATCAAATACTGTGACATGACAGACAGCGCAGTGTCAGGGGTCACACTGACAAGAAACGGGGCTGGAAGGTCACAGTGTTGCCTCTTCCTGTGTGGCAAAGCTCGCTCTTAAACACTCACGCACACCATAAAGCACTGTGAATCGCAAAAAGCAGTTTACTACGACATCCAAGACTGCAAATCTCTTTTGGTGTCTATACTTCAAAGTAGATAAATAAGAAAATAAGCCCAGCGCCCTTTGAAACAGTCCTACAGTACGACATTCTGCTAAAAGTGTTGGTAAAGTCATTACAACGGAGCACAGTGGCAGACGGCCAGTTCAAAGGGAATTTTCCCTCTCTAAAGTTCTCCCGTGGCTTTAACCGAGAGCAGGCCGCAGGAATCCGCCGCGGTGCAGTCGAGCGGGAGCACTTTGAAAGAGGATATCACACACACATCTACTCCCGCTCCATCGCTGCACCTCTGGAAAAAAAATTACACCTCCTGTCTCTTTACCAAAACAAAGGCCCATATGGAGAAGTTTAGCTAGGAAGCCAGACCCCAACTTCAGTTTCAGACGCAGAGTGAGGTGTAAGAGTGTTCCATTACCATAGAATATTCCATATGGATTTAGGGTTCCACCTACATTGTTTAAAGCTGCACTACAGAGGTTAAAATGGACAAAAATCCATTATAGAGGTGTACGCCTACAATAATAATACATTTTTTGAGCTGCAGATTTGTTGGGATATTTCAGGTTTACGCTGTTTCCCTTGCACATTTATATCATGTCGGTAAAAGAAAAAACACTTGTGAAATAAGTCAATTTTACATTTACAGCCCCAAAGTTCCACATGCACATTTAAAGTTAACACAAAACGCAATCAGTGCTGTTATTGTTAACTAAAACTAAAACTATATATATAAAAAAATCGGTAATTGAAATAAAGCTGAAATAAAATAATAATATTAGATGAAAAAATTTCACTTAAAATTAAAATTTTAAATATTGCCTTTGCAAGTAATTGATTAAGTGTTTAATAAATAAAATAAATAAAATTTAAATAGAAATATTTTGAAAACTAGTAAAAATGACTAAAACTTAAACTAAAATGAAAATGAGCATTTAAGAAGAAAAAAATATCGGCCCAGAATGGAGCCAGGTGGTTGGAGGAGAAGTGTTGATGTCAGCCAAAAAGAGGTGGAGTCTACATTTTGATGAAGATTATGCACACAAACATTTTTATTTGGAAAAACACGTGTCGATGAATCATGCACAATAAGACCAGGAACAGATTAAGAAAGTAAATAGAGTTCATACTGACTATAACACACCCACTTCATAAGCTTCCAAAAAAAAGTTTTCAAAGGGAGTTCATCCAAAAAAATAACATTTTGTCATCATTTACTTACCCTGAAGTGTGTAACTGATGACAGAATTTTCATTTTTCTGGTGCGCTATCTTTTAAGTCTGACTAAAATCTGATATATACATATTCAGTCATGATATAGCTACTTTGAATAAAGAAAAACATAATCTTCAGTCTGAAGCCTGCGTGACCAAAGCAATAGTCTAGATTGAGACCATCAAGAAAGCCAGTAGCCAAACTCTCCAGGCACCACTGGAGAAACTGGCCGCAGCCAGCTCCACAATGCAATTTCCTTTCGCAAACGAGGGAAAAATGTCAGGCAGCTGTTTCCAGCCACAGAGAGCTGAGATGAAGCGAAGTCTGAATCAGCCAGACAAAGGAAAAAGAGCAAAACGATGCATGAGACACATGCGCTCGGTTAGGCCTGAATCGAGCGTTTTATTAGCGGCCCGCACGAAGTTGTCTGATGTAACCCAGGGGTCTCATCCCCTGATCCATCTCCTTGCACAGCCCAACCTCGTGTGTGCTAAGCTTCTGTTAAAGCCATCACTGCACGGTTATTACTGCGCTGGCACGGCCTACACCTATGACATCATTATGCGCTACCCGTCTGAGAGCGTGAGGGGAGATGGTACAAGCAGACACAACATCACACTGAGCTAAATGTGCACCACAAGCAGTAGCACACAGGAAATCAAAGGCGGAAGTGAGGGAAGGAGAGTTACGTCACTGACTGTATATATGTATGTATGCATGGCTGTATATATGAATGTATTTCGTTATGCTGTAAGGAAAGTTCTAAATACATGTAAAAGAGAGGCTGTGACTGTAAGAATATCATTTTTCCTATTGTTTTTTTTAAATAAATGACTGCTAGGGAAAACGTTTTCGTTTAGGCTACATTGATACCTCTATGACGGAAAAAACACTTTCAACCTGTGTGACTCTAATCAGTACCATAGTGTGAAGTCGAAGGCCTCTTTTCCTGAGTGGAGAGCTCTCTACCAGACACACACTTTGATGTTCCTTTATCTGTCGAGCGGGACAGACAGAGCCCAGCACATGCTGTCATCCGATAACAGCACTGAAACACAAATGTTACTCAAAATGTTATGCTTTCCCACAAAGTAAAAGCAGGGAGAGGAAATCTGGCCGAACTTAAAGAAGACTGCCAACAAGGCTCTAAAACTGACCTCGAACCCACCCTGGGATGGTCAGTCTTTCCATCATTGGTCCACTATGGATAAAATGATGTCACTTTGCTGCTAAAGTAGAACTCTTTGATCAATAAATCAAAAATTCTAAATAAATCCTGTAAGAGAATGTAGGCAATGCTCTAGTGGAACACCCTATAACTGATTAGCAACATGCAAGAAACCACCTAGCAATACCCTCATTAGAAATTTTTTAACGTGTACACCTCCTTATTCCTATATACTATTTGTACGTTAATAAAGAACAAAATCAATTTAGTATCTGTTAATCTGTACTTAAATCGCAAACTCAAATTAACTGACTAAAAAAACTACAGACTCTGTTTGACAGATTCGGGCGGGCGATGTTTCTAAGTGTTACTATGTTTTGATTAAGTTACTGTATTACACAAACACGGCTGATTGCCTCATAATGTCAGATTCACAATGACAGATGAGTGTGTAAGTGTGTGTTCAACACAAATGTCTGCTCAAAACCAACACCAGGCGCTGGATGGAGAGAGAGAGAGAGAGAGAGAGAGAAGGAGGCGGATCTTTCACCATCTCTCGCTCGTAGGAGTTTTGGGGGAATTCAGAAAATGCTGCGCTCTATGAGGAGATGAATTACATTACACCCCTCACAAAATTACGCTCCTTGCCTGTATGCCAATTTACTAAACAAAATTTTTGGGATGTAAAGTGAATTTTGTGCCTGTGTGCGTTTTTCACCACCATGCGAAATTTCACATCATTTATCAGCGCTTGTGAAGCTTCAGAGACAAAAGGACTGAGGAGAAGCGTGCGAGTAACAATATGGGGGTGGCAGTGAAACATTTGAGAAAGTCATAAAGTCTGCTGACATACGGAACATATCAAAGAAATGTCAACACGTCCCTTTAGCTCAACTATGCGATGTGATTATCTGTTGATCACTGTGAAGTTTGAGATGTTAAACAATGCCGTTAGGAACACTGGAGAAAAAACAATAATAGTTATTTTAAATGAAGCAAACTGAACCAAATATGTTATGATTTCATGTAAATACATGCTATAGCTATGTACATTAGAGAAAATAAACGATGTAAAAGTAAATATTTTAAACGTGTAAGTAAGTTTTCAATATATTTTTAAAGTAAAAATACACAATGTACTGTATATTTAGACCGCATACTCACCAAAACAATGGCAAATCTTTCTTCCAGCTCTGTTGGGTCAGGCATGGGAACTTTCAAGGGCATGATGTGATGCTTCATCTCAGATTGCCCGTCCACACTCTCAATATTCCCCATATTTTACTTTTATAATGTCGTCCAGATGCAGGATTCAGATGCTCTGTGTCTAATTCACTCTTTGCCTCCCGGCGCCCTTCATAAATCCAATATACATCCAATATGTGCGATCATATTCCACTTTTGTTTGGTTTTGTTAAAAAAAAAAAAAAAAAAAAGTTCAAAAAGATAAAGTGATCCGTTTCAGAACCGATTCCTAATCGGCATGAATCTTTAAAAAATGAAAAATGATGAGATAACTAATGCGTTAGATTTTAACCATCTAAGCGAATAAAAAAGTATCACTCTGATGTCCTCTTAAAAAGTATTGTATTGCAGATGTCTGGACAATCCATTTCAAGCAGTCAGTCCTCTTATTTCTTCTTTTTCTGTTGTCTCTCTTCTGCTGTTCATGCTGTGGGTTTTTGTTTATGGTGTATTTTGGATGATCCCGATTAGTGCTCATCTGTTAACTCACTGCGTCCACAATGAAAGCTATCGACATGCGACTGATCCCACCCTCTAAGCCTACAAACCGCACATCGCCAGCGTAAAGTTGAATGACTGGGGTTTCTGTCGGCTCTCTGTCGACATCTGCTGGCGGAACGTTGGAATTACAGCATTATTAATTGGGAATCCCAGTAGCTCCAGTTGTGGCATTTTAATGACCTTAATTATGACTGTCTGGCTTTAGCCGAGACTATTTTCTTTCGAAACAATGAATATCACAGCTGTTTATTATTCTGAATATAATTGGTTAATTCATTATGTACAAAGAAATTAAATTATTTAAATATAAACGTATCGACTGCATGTTGAATCTAAACATTAAAAAAATAAAACAAATCTGTGTGCAAATAGCATATTTATTAAAACTGCAATACAGGCTCTGGTTAACAGGGTGCAGAAGCACTACATTTCAATGTCAAAAACATCTCTCTTTTCCTCACTTCGCCCGGTTTATTCAAGTGCCTTTCTCAGCAAGAACTGTTTCTGTACTTCAAGACACAACTCAAGCATTTTTGTAACATTTTTGAGCGTCTGTTTCTCAGAGACTCATTGGCACTTAAAATTTAAATATTCATGCTGCCTTTTAGTTCAAACATACATACATAAAATATTTTAAATCTTTGGGAAAGTACACACTTTGCACAGTGATTGACACGTTTTTGATATGTGTAAAATGAATAGTCTAGTCACAAACATGAGGCTAAAATATGTGAAACAAAGATATAAAGAAATGCTCAGATAATAACTAAACACTTATTAGATTTCAAAGAGGGAATGATAAAAAAGATTCCTTTCATCTGGGCTTCTTCATAGACTTCCTTATTTAAAAAAAAAAAAAATCAGAATATTTTGCAATTTAGTTATTTTGAAATGTATGATGTGGATTCATCTGGAACTAATCAATTCCAGAAGTTTTTTTTTTTTTTTTTTTTGAAATGCTGGAATGAAATGCAATAAACACTGAAATATCACAGCTGAACAGAAGCTCCAACTTCTCATTGCTGCATACTCAATGACCCATAAAGTGCAGGAGCTCAAAAAAGCTACAAATTAAATACTTAAAAATGTAACATTTCTCCAACTGTTGTCATGTTAATTCAAGGTGCTGCCCTCATAGCCTTCTTGTGCTAACATCATTTGTTGAAGATGGAAATCAAGCAGGCTACATTTTGAGTGAAAGCTAGTTGCACAGCAATTCCATGATGCAATCTTAGTCATGACACCCTGCTCTAAGACCCTTTGCTAGAGTCAGAACAAGTAACATCTGTGAAATTGGCTTCCACTTTAAACGACTGCAAATAAAATCAACCAGGGAAGGCCAGTCAGTCAGTTGGTCTCATGTGACAAGTCATACCTGAAATTATACAAATAAGAACAGACGTAAGTAAACACTGTAATCTCATAGTAATCTTCAGTGAACAACAGTACAGCACATACCACTGTGATACTCCTGTCTTGAGATCCAGCTGACTCAAGTCTAGCTGAAGCTGAAACAGAATGCAGATTGAAATTTAGCCATTTACAGATGGTCTGTAATATCTGTGGCGTTGTTATCTGACTCGTCACATGATGAATACCTTGCCAAGAAGCTCTTTTTCACGACTCATGAAAGAAACACTGTTCTTGACAGACACTTCAAGATGTTTCTGCTTAGCTTCTTCATGTGACATGTCAAAATCAAATCTGTAGGAGCAAGTGTAAGATGGTGAACATTCGGCTCTCTGTATCATCATCAGTGATTTGATGAATGTTCCTACTGACCTCTCATTGAACTCAGGTTTGAGGCTTTTCTTCTTAACACTGGTCTTCCTTTTGGTGTTCCGGTTCTTGTCCGGAAGTAGAATAAATGAGACGTAAGTGTCTGGAGGATCCTTAGAGTAGGACGGCAAGTTCCTGTGCAAGAATACAGAATTATGAAAATAAACTTGTATTATATATATATATATATATATATATATATATATATATATGATTATCATTTTATTATATTATATATTTAGCAAGTATATATTTATGTATTTATTTATATATTTAGATTATATACATATATAGTAGATATAAATACATTTTATACTATATTTTATATATATATATATATATATATATATATATATATCTTTTTTTTTAACACTGTTATATTATATTAAAGATATATTCATACATTTTTATGTTTCAAGCAATATATGTATTAAGTCATTTTATATTTTATTTAACATAAAATTGTTATATTTAATTATATATTTAGAATATTTACTGTATTATATAATATTCAAATTTTATAATTTGTTTTATTATTATTTATACATATGCATCCAGTTTATAATTATATTATATCGCATTATATTATATTGTTATATTATACAGCAGCTGAATGTGTCCAATAATTGGTGGGTTACCAAAATAAAGTGAGTAGTTTTTACTGGTCACCTTCATGTAGCATTAAGGTGTAGGTTACCGATTGGTCTTTGTTTTAAGTGAGAGAACTTGTATGACACCTACCTGCAGGCATGGACGGTAATAACCAGTCGGTGCTCCTCAGATGAATAGGCAACAGAGAGCTTCAACTGGGCCTTCCCGGTTGAATTGGCATCCTCACCTCTTTGCATCCATCCACACAAATAAATCAACAATTATGGAAATGTCAGTTACTGTTGGTTCTGCTTATGAACACTAACATACTGTTTCAAATGAAATACAGCTCCTCTTGAGCTCACCCTTGGACGGGCACACTTCTGTGTCGGAGCTCACAATTGGCTGCAGCAGCTGCATCTCCACTGGGGATGACATGACTTGAATCCTCTGCATCGCCACATCGAGCCAACTTGCTGTCTAGGAGCTTTTTCACAAACAAGATGTTTTTTTTATTTACACTACCATTCAAATGTCGATGTTTTTTAAAAGAAGTTTTTTAAGCTCACCAAGGCTGCATTTATTTGATCAAAAATGCAGTAAAAACAGTAATATTGTGAAATATTATTACAATTCAAAATGACTTTTCAATTTGAATATATTGGAAAGTGCAATTTATTACCGTGATGACAAAGCAGAATTTTCAGCTGCTACGATTCCAGACTTCAGTGTCACAAGATTCTTTAGAAATCATTAAAATATGCTGATTTTGTGTTCAAGAAACATTTCTCATTGTTAGCCATGTTGAAAACAGTTGTTCCACTTTTGTGGAAACCATGACACATTTTTTAAGGATTCTTTGATGAGTACAAAGTTTAAAAGAGTAGCATTAAGTGAAATCTTTTGTCACATTATAAATGTCTTTCCTGTCACTTTTAATCAATTTAATGCATCCTTGCTGAAGAAAAGCATTAATTTCTTTAAAAAAAATCCTTTTAACGGTAGTATATGTGTTTAATTCCATGTTGAATACAATACACTCCATGGCCAAAAGTATGTGTATGTTGGAACACGGCTGTCTGTATTAATAGACTTCATTCTGGCTGAATGTAAATATGTCCTGCTGCTCAGCACATGTTGAATATGTGTGTGATTTCTAACCTTGAGTTCAGCTCTCAGCAGAATCTGACTTTCAGGCATGGCTCCATCCAGACTGAACCAGCGGTCCAGCACCAGATCCTTCCCATCCAGCAGCTCCCTCACAGGAAGCACAAGTGAGCCCAGAGCCTGACCCCAGCTGTGAGAGAGCTACAAACACACAGCAAATTCATATAAAATGCACCTCAGAGCAGAAAACATTATGTAAATATTGTCCTTCTGACATAAATTCACCCCTTAAAGTCCATTACTGTAAAATAGTTTCTCACTTTGACAATAAGTGTGTCTTCTGTTGGATTATGAATCAGGAAATGAAAAGCTTCATCCCACTGTGGAGAAGTCGAGCGATTGACAACCTTGTGGGGGAGACATGATTCCTTTGTCAGTCTTTGATAGTTTAATAACATCTGCATAAATGTCTCAGGATTTTAGGATCTTACTTTGGTTCGGTAGGATACATTTTTGAGGGACAATTCTGCTCCTGCTTTCGGCTCTTTCCCGCTCTTTTTTAACTGCAAACAACAGTACATTTTCAGTGCTGGTGCTGCTAACATATTCAGTTCATTGAAGCAAAGTCAATGCTGAATACGAGCTACTGCAAGTTAAGCTGTGAAGAAATAATTCAAATATGTGACCCTGGACTACAAAAGCAGTCTTATGTTACACGGGTATATTTGTAGCAATAGCTCAAAATTATGGATTTTTCTTTTATGCCAAAAATCATTACGATATTAAGTAAAGATATTTTGTAAATTTCCTACCGTAAATATATCAAAACGTAGTTTTTGATTAGTAATATGCATTGCTAAGAACTTCGTTTAAACAACTTTAAAGGCGATTTTCTCAGTATTTAGATTTTTTTTGCACCCTCAGATTCCAGATTTTCAAATACTTGTATCTCGGCCAAATATTGTCCTATCCTAACAAACCATACATCAATAGAAAGATTATTTATTCAGCTTTCAGATTATGTATAAACCTCAATTTCAAAAAATGACCAGGGTCACATATTTGAATAAAAATAAAATGAAACTCACAGGCAGACCATGTGCTCTCTCAACATACACAAAAAGCAGTGCAGCAGAAGGAACCGTTTTATTCAGGTAAGACTGCCGATAGTTGTAATGCAGGATCTAGATGCAAAAAAAAAAAAAATCACAAAATCAATTGATATTATTGAATTCGGATGAACAATTAAAGCATATATAATAAAAGCACATTACCTGTTCAAGTCTGGTGGGATCTGAAACTTTAGGCACCCATTCCAACACAAGATGAAGTCGTCCAGACTTCACATCATTCAGAGTATACCACTGCACAAGGACGCAGGCATAAAAAGGTGTAAACAAGCATACGACCAGATACAGAAAGTATAAAAAGAAAAAAAAAGATGAATGTTTTATTTAAAAACAAACAAACATGCACTGAGAGCCTCACCTGATCAGTAAACTGAGCACTGATGAGGTCTCTGAGACTCACTTTAACCCTGCAACCAGAAAATAAATCAATGTAGGAACTAAACCAACATTCATCAACAAAACTGAAGAACTGATACTCTAGATTTATTAGCCAAAACTTTATAATACACAACCTTACCTGCCACACTGAAATGAATCAGAGATCACTAGCATGTTATTAAATGAATAAATTTAGTTGGTTTTTATCTTATTTTATCTCATTCACTACCATTTAAGCCATCTGTCCTCAGTAACTCAACACTTTATATATATTAAAATATATATAAACAGAAATATACGTATCTTTTAAAGAAACATTTTGATTTCACACAGGCTCTATTTTATTTGATAGGTGTTTTTAAAAAAATCATTTAAATAATATTTTTAATAATGTCTCATAACCATGGCTCTGTAACAAAAATTATAAAGAAATTGTTAGTAATATTTTAATAATCTTGCTCATTTTAAGGTCATGTTATTTCAACAGTTCTTCTTTTGAGTTTTCTATTCATTACCATTAAATAATCCTTTAAAGTCTGTGTAAAGAGAATTCTGAGAATTGTTTCTAAACATATTATAAATGTTAGAAATGTATTGCTGAAACACATTACATAGACTCTGAAGTATGTAGTACTGAACTGTGGAGTTAAACCGTTAAACAGTTTTTCACCAATTATGTGTTCAGAATTTTTGGGCAGGGCTAAAATGGTGGCTCGATGACGCCCCTAACAACATAATAAATACTAAAAGAACACTAAACAACAGAAAGAATACAGGTATGTTGAGAGGTAAAGTTCTTAGTTTGTCATTTTGAATGTCTGTGATGTTAGATATACAGATTCTAGGCAGGGACGGTTCTAGGGTGAATGGATACCCGGGTTTTAGCCCAGAGACATCAATATGTGTCATAATGCATACAATTTAAAAACATGGAGCGTTCACAATTTGCATCTAAAAACGCATGGAAACGCGAGCTGTACCGCTTTCTGTTTTTTCAAAGAAAGAGAGCTTGAAAGAGAGCTTGCGCTCTCGTGGTGTCTGCCATTGCTAAGCAACCATGAAGACTTGTAATCAAATAAATACAGCTTTGGTCAGCATAAGAGACCTTTTTTAAAAACATTAAAAAAAAAACCTTACCAACCCTAAACTTTTAAACAGAAATGTAGGATATTTTTTGCTTGTTCCCAAGAATCAGAAAGCTACTACAACAAAACTTCAGCATAAAATTCTGTAAGTAGAAGAGGAAGGTTGCCACCTCACCTGCCAAGGAAGTCATCCTGATCAATGTCTTTATCATAAAGGTCAAACTCCACCTCCTGACCTGGGAGCTGGGTCAAGATCACCTACAGTACAAGCAGACAGGTACGCATTACTTATAAATAACTCTTTGCAATAGTGACATTTATTTTCCAGAGATGAAATGTAATGTTTGAATATGTCTGCAGCAGAGCAGGAATGAAGTGACTCTCAAAGCAGAAATCAGCTAGATGAGATGGAAACCTTCTGTTTTAAGAAATAAACCATACCCCCATGTTTCACATGAAATAAATTAGCATGCATACCTCATAAAGTTCATTCCAGATGGGGTTGAGGTTCTCTTTGATGACCTGACTCTTGAATGCCAGTCCTCCCACTCGGATCTTCGCATACGGGTCACTTTTTCCCTTCACCATGCCGCCCATTAAATTGTCCTTAGCGATGAGACTCTGGGCTTCTAGCAGGTGGATCCGCAGAACACCCTATATTAAACATATGATAATTACAAATATTGATAACCTCATTTTTTTAAAAATATTATCAAGATCCACACTTCTCTACAGGCTCACCTCAGATGCAAAATTGCTGTCTGGACTAGTTTGCTCGGGACGTTTTGAAGTGGGAGTCACTTTTGATACCCCTGAAGACACTTCTGATTCAATATCTCCATCTCCAGGTGATGGAGTCACGGGTGTAGTAATGATGGCTTCTTCATTCAGCCACAACACCTGAAACAAACATCTCCTACATTATGTGTCCTCAAAGTTTTTAATTACCATAATCAGTCTATCTCATCTTACCCTCAGCATAGCTGTGATGTAGATTCGGCTGGCTGGTCCGGACTTTTCTAGCTGAAACCACTGATCCATGCTGAGCTCAGCACTGGAGAGCAGACGGGACAAGGGGATAGACAAACTGCCCAGAGTCAAAGCCCTGTCATCATCCTTCACCTGGGACAGATGAAAACATTTACAGTGAAGAAATGCTGTTTACATGTATATAGCCACAATTAAATGTAAATTAATAACACTCTGGATTTAATATTTTACAGTCATAGTGATACCTGGATGTCAATATCTTGTTTGCGTGGGTCCTGAATGAAAAACGTAAAGGCATCCTCCCATACTGGATTATTAGTACCATACACCGTCTGGATTATAAATTAATGAGAGAATATATGAAAGAGTGACTCCAAAAGGTAGAAACATGTCATAAACTTTACCCATGATGTATAACAATAACGATGACCTCATACCCTGCTCTCTTTGGTGGTATCCTGGACGGATATCTGCACCATGGGGCTGGGGTCCTTATTGCCTTTCTTAAACTGAATAGAAACACATCCTACTGAATAACGTCAACATTTTAAGCTCTCTTTGAACAAAAAAATAAATGCCAAAGGAAGGGCAATAGTGGTGCAGAATACAAACTTACTGGTAGATCTTGTGCCCGGTCCAGATAAACTGTCAAAATGGCAGCAGAAGGAGGATCTGCTGTCTTACCATATATCGTAATGTTTTTATTCCTCTCCAGCACCTATATTTAATATAAGGGTTTAGTATGGAAATTAAAGGAGAATATCAAGAAATACACAGTTTTTATAGTTTGTCAGGTGAGATCTTACTTCGTTCAGGCGCTCTGCAGAGGGCAGCAGAGAGAGCCATTCTAGCTTGAGATGAACCTGACCTGATGGCGCGTCCTTTAAAGTGTACCACTAAAACCACAGTGAAAAGCATTATATTAATATTATAAACAATACAGACTACATCACTGAGAAACAGAAAGGGTGGTGAAATATGTTTGCCATTAATTTAAAAGACATAACGATACAGAACAATAATGGGAAAGGTTCTTGGTGTAAGAAATCAACAAATGAAAACAGAAAATAAACTAAATACATATATATATATATACACACACACACACACACACACACAAATATATATACGTACCTCATCCAAAAGAACTGCTTTCTTTACAATACCTAAATCCAGCTTCATTCTAAAAAATGGTGATTCAGAGAAAATAGAGAAAGATAAAAATAGAAAAGCATTTTTATTGAAACACACACACATGTATATATATAATTCGATAATTAGTATATTAATTAAAAATTAAATTTAACACATTTTATATATATTAAATTTATTATTATATATATATATATATATATATATAAATATATATATATATATATATTTGTATAATTATTCATTATTATATAGTAGTCAACATTTGAAGTGGATCAAAACTTTTCATCAAAGTTGTCCTAAAACCAAAACAATCCCCGTTCTTGTCTTAGGACAACTTTGATTAACTTTTTTGATCCACTTCAAATGTTGACTACAGTAGTATGATAATATTATATTATTAATGAATTATTACCTCCCAAGAAAGTCATCCTGGTCAGGGTCTTTATCAAACACCTCCAGCTCCAGCTCCTGACCAGGTACTTCATGAACAATCACCTAACAATCAAACACACAGTCACACAAAAACACGCACATACATAGATATTAAATATGTGATAAACAGCATTAAGCAAATTGCTGAAATTAAGCAATAATGTTTCAAAACATCTTAAAGATTTGGAATAGATAATCTTGCAATTATCACATGTTTCTCTGAGCTTGTGCTTTTGCTCTGTGCTCATCTGATCTCAGCACATGATAGTCACATACTGAACTCTCACATTCCGTTTTTTTCTTGCTGTTGCCAGCAGTTACAAGAGTCAGAACACAGTAAACACCTACACAGTGTTAGAAGCTCAAAAAAACCACAGCTTCCCCTTCCTCAGAAATGTGACACTTTTTTCAGCAACCACACTGATCACATTCTACCCATAAACATCTCTGACCTCGTACATCTCCCTCCATTGAGGATTAAGGTTGTTGTCCACGTGGTGAGAGGTGAAGGTCTGCGTTCCCACCCGTAGCACTGCATACGGGTCAGACTTCCCAGAGATCACGCCTTTCATGTAGTTATCCTTGGCAGCAAGGTTTTCTGCCTCCAGCAAGTGGATACGCACTATACCCTGTGGGAAAACACAAAACAAGGGTAAGCAGAGTGCAAGAGGCGTGGCTTAAAGGAACTGTTCACACAAAAATAAAATTTGCTGAATATTTACTTATTACTTCACATGCTCACAAATGGATCCTCTGCAGCCAACGGGTGCCGTCAGAATGAGAGTCTAAGCAACTGATAAAAACATCAATTATCCACAAGTGAAGCGAAAAGCTGTGTGTTTGTAAGAACAAATCCATCAAGACGTTTTAATTTTTGAGAGAAAACAATATTATGCAGGTATTTTAGCTTGAAAGCCACAGCTTGAATTTAAAACATCTTAATGATGAAGGTTTTTGCTTCACAAGATGTTAATTGATGGACTAGAGTCATGTCGATTACTTGAGGATCATTGTGATGTTTTTATCAGCTGTTTGGACTCTGATTCTGACGGTACCCATTTACTGCAGAGGATCCACTGGTGAGCAAGTGATGCAATGCTAAATTTCTCCAAATCTGTTCCGATGAAAAAACAAACTCATCTACGTTTTGGATGGCCTGAGGATGAGTACATTTTCAGCAATTTTCATTTCTGGCTGAACTATTCCTTTAATTAACGTATGTAATAATGTAAATGAGAACACGCCCTTGCTGTTCAACATTATGAAGCAGCTACACTGGACAAGCATGCATGATGAAACTATGGAGTATTAAAGCACACTTGATGGATCTTGAATAGTTAAAATAAGAAGGTTAACACAGTTAAATACTCCATTAAAGCACAGTGAAGTGTTACCCGTGGGAGAGGGGAACGCAGCTGTGCTACGTGCAGATTGGCCACCAAAGGCACAGTGAGACGATTGGGGAGAACCAGGAAAGAGGCGATTGTATCCATTATCATAGTGTCCGACATGGCACTGAAAATGAATGCAAGGGGTTCGTACAGAGAAAATGGGACACAGAACCACAAACAAAATACATTTAAACTATTTTAAAGCATGGCTTCTGAGTGATTATAATGAGTTAAGCTATGATAAATATGAATGACTGCATGTTTCCCTGCTTTATTTGAATACAGGGAAGCTCAGCAGAGTTTGAATAATCAGACCAGTGCTCTACTGATTATTAATGAATGAAGCATATGAGAAGAGAGAGAGTTACAGTATTAAAAATTCCAGTGGAGTTGTGTGGTATATCTGAATCATAAAACCAAAATAGAACAATGATACAAAACAAATGCACTCACTTCAAACCAGGTATGTCTAATAAATTGGTCAACCCAGTCCAGTTGATGTCGAGTTTCTATGATGGAGAGAAGTAGAAACAAATACTGTGCAGTAAAAGAGGGGGTTAACATGACGTGATATAGTAATTAAGATGGAAAACCGTGTACTTACAGGTCTGCGAATGAAGAACATGGTGATGGCTCCAACGAGAGGAACATCTCCAATTAGAGGTTCCAAGATCACCCTCAATTTTCCATGGAGCTATAGAGGAAGAGATACTGGTTTCAGTCAATGAGTCTTTTATCTGTTACCTTTAATGTGTCACGTTGACCTCCTCCTTACCTGAATGCCTTTCACTCCAGCTTTACAGAAGTACTTCTTCACCTCAACGTTAATCTCCACATCTCCAGCATAACTGCAACACAGCGCAAAGGTTTTAAATATGGCTATAAGCCAGGGGTTCTCATCTTTTTTTGGTTAACAACCTAAATATCTTAAATGTTTTGCAACCACCCAAGTAACAGAATTAAGACATAGACTACAAGTCAGAAGTTTTTGAACAGTAAGATTTTTAATGTTTTTTAAATGAAGTCTCTTCTGCTCACGAAACCTGCATTGATTTGATCCAAAGTACAGCAAAAACAGTAAAATTTTGAAATATTTTTTACTATTTAAAATAACTGTTTTCTATTTGAATATATTTTAAAATGTAATTTATTCTTGTGATCAAAGCTACATTTTCAGCATGATTACTCCAGCCATCAGTGTCACATGATCCTTCAGAAATCATTCTAATATGCAGATTTGCTGTTCAAGAAATATTTTATTATTATTATTATTATTATTATCATCATCAATATTCAAAACAGTTAAGTACATTTTTTCAGGATACTTTGATGAATAGAAAGATCCAAAGATCAGCATTTATCTGAAATAAAAACTTTTATAACATTATACACTATACCATTCAAAAGCTTGGAGTCAGTATAATTTTTTTTTGGGGGGGGCGTTTAGAAATAAATACTTTTATTTAGCAAGGACGCTTTAAATTGATCAAAAGTGATGATAAAGACATTTATAATGTTACAAAAGAATTCTGTTCATCAGAGAAACCTGAAAAAATTCTACTCAGCTGTTTTCAACATAATAATAATAATAATGATAATAATGAAAATAATAAATGTTTTTGAGCAGCAAATCAGAATATTAGAATGATTTCTGAAGGATAATGTGACTGGAGCAATGACGCTAAAAATTCAACTTTGAAATCACAGGAATAAATTACATTTTAAAATATATTCAAATAGAAAACAGGTATTTTAAATAGTAAAAATATTTAAAAATTGTACTGTTTTTGCTGTACTTTGGATCAAATAAATGCAGCCTTGGTGAGCAGAAGAGACTTCTTTAAAAAAAAAAACATTAAAATTCTTACTGTTCAAAAACTTTTGACTGGTAGTGTACACTTTAAGATCACATAAACAAAAATGTATATATGGAAAAAAAAAGTTCTAAATATAAATACAAATCTAATATAATATAATACAATAGTCTATAAGATAAGACACAATCACAACTCCAAGGTTGATAACCTGTTTGCCTAGAAAGAGACCAATAACACTACCTGATATAAAGATCCAGTATCACCTGACGCTTATCATGCTCAGTGTAGGCCTTTACCCCAACTACCTTCATAGCCTGTTAAAAAATAAAATCAAGTAAAAAGGTTTCTTTAAACTTCTTAGTCAGCGGCCTATACTTTCAAGAAATACCTCTGATAAGCAGAAACTGAGAATCAAATTTAAATATGAGAAACATATGCAAACAACTCAGTCTTTTATCAGAAATAGGTTTGTAAACCTTGTCGCCCAGGTCAACTTTGGTGAAGCTGAGAGTTTGCAGATGAGCGCTGGCGGCTCGGATTGAAGGGGCAATAGTCTCCACCAGCAGCTTCTCCAGATACTGTCCAATAAACGGCCAGGCCTGCTGCAATATCTGTGAGATGGGATAGTTATGAACAATAAGAAATGGTATAAACTCATGAAGATGACAATATCAAGTCAATGAAGGGTATTTTGCTTCAGAGTATGTAATATAAATATTTCATTGGATATAATGTACTCTTTGAGACACACAAATATTAGAGCATTATGTTTTAAAATGAATGCATGCAAAATGAGCCTAATTTGTCAGTCAAACCTCAAACGGAAACCACAACCACTAAGGAAGAAAACCCTACAAAACACTTTTTTCTTTACTGGACTTGCTGCACTGAATAACCTCATAAAAATAACCTAATACTATCCTTTTTAGACTGAGCATTAATAAAAATACTGATTAATTTTCTATACACTGGTCCACAAAATTTCAGTCTATGCTGTTTAGTTTCATACCAAAAACATGATTAAATACAGTTACAAAACCTGCATCATAACATATTCATTTACTGGGTGTTCGAAAATGTCATTAGTTCAAGTAACGGCTAAGAGCAGTGTGTGTTTGTAGTGAGCTTTGAAGCATATCCCACAATCCACCCTTCCTATTCTCACTGTCTAAACAAAGGGTTGTCTGAGGCAAACCTTTGAAGCCTG
Source organism: Tor tambroides (assembly GCA_021397915.2). NCBI lineage: Eukaryota > Metazoa > Chordata > Actinopteri > Cypriniformes > Cyprinidae > Tor > Tor tambroides. Next base: position 63,458 of record JAFVLL020007484.1, read on the forward strand.
AACGCTAACAACAAGCCTGGTGTTCAAGAAGTCTGTGAAATGTCTGGTTTGCTACTCTGAGAAGCTCTTATATGTGAATAGACTAATGAAATCAAAAAGCCAGTATTAAATTTTTGTGCTTTAAAAGGAGAAATAACGAAAGAATCCAGAAGATCATGTGGCAGTCAGTCTGAAGACTTTCACAAGGCAATTTTCTTCCTGATAAGCTCTCAAAGTCTGTGTGGTTTGTGTGGCCATTCAAAAGTCTGTCTAATAAGCAAATGTTTTGTCATTTTCACATATTTTACAAGGTTTTGCAATGTAGTCTGTGGGTCCTTTATTCCAAAATAAGGTCTATTACACCAATGGCAACAGAAACACCACTAACTTAATAAACATTATGCAAAGGCTGGAGTGCTGCCAAACTGTTCAACTATTTATCTTCAGGGACTGAATTTGAAAACATACACGCTGTGCCCTCAGGAGCACGAAGCAGAAACAATGAGAACAGCAGCTGCGGTCACGTGTACATTTGTGTATTTGAATACAGGGTTTAATACCTTGTTCATCCACTCAACCTTTTCCACGTCAGGAAAGTTCACCTGCGGAAAAACAAAAGAGTACACTTTGACTTCCGATGTCAACACATAACAAGTCGGTTTTACATGCAGTATGCAAGGAGACCTCTTATTTTGTACACTAAGTAAATACTGTGAAGGTCGGGAGCTGTTGTTAACAAAACAGCAGCATTTTCCAGGGAATAACACCAGCTGTGCAGACACAGTAATATACAGTTTTGCCAGTTCTTGAAAATACTGTCATTCTTGCACAAGAATACTTGTAAATGTTTAACAAAATGTACTTCATTAAATAGTATGGCAATAGCAGATTGTAACAGTTGAAAAAATAATCATAAGAGAGCATGACTAAAAACAAATATTCAATGGCAAAGGAACCTTGATTAAAGGTCAGTTCTGATTTCAGTGTAAATGTTTAACTATAAATAAATAAATAAATAATACCCTACAATTTAACTGAATTACAAATAATAAAGTAAAATTAAATAAAATATAACTTGACCCTCTATATACATGATTCTCAACTATATATTTTAATCTAAGTCACCAGACAATGGTATATTCTACAGCAGTGCTCTTTAATGTTTAAACACATAATTTGTAACAGGATGTGGGTAGGTTTATACAAAACACGCCAGTTAAAAAGCCACTATGTACATGTGAGGTATGTGAGGAAAGTGGCACAACTGTTTCTCTGACCACAGGTCATACTTTCCCAAACAATTTTCAACTTCTTAATGTTTTCCGATCACCCCCTCCCCAAACTCTTGCTGCAAATAGTGCATTTTGCCATTTAGCTGCTGGTGACTCAGTCTCATGAGGTTGGATACTTCAATGTCCAAATATAGCAAGGGCTGGACTGACTTTGGAATGCAATGAAGTTAATGAGGGACGGGGGATGAAAGGAGGGAGGAGAGGAAAATATGAACTTGAATTCTGTCAGGGAGTGTGCTGGATGCTTATGAAAGGGAGAAAATGGTCAACCTTAATTGGCATAGTTGGCTGAAAGAAGCTCTCGCTATGATGATGTTGCAATACAGGGGCATGATCATGCATTCTTACTACAGATAATGTCGTAATATAGTTATAAATATAGCACCAAAACTATGAGTTCTCTGTTAGCAAAATGAAAGAAACCTTCCGAATGTAAAATCAGTCAGAATAACTACTTTACACATTACTGCTATCAACTGGAATACACATTAAGAGCATCTAATAAACATGTACCAGTATTTATTCAACTACTGCTAGAAAAACTGATATGGTGCCAGCAACTATTTGAATATTACTAACTAAAGAAGAAATAATGGTAGTCAGTTACTAGTAAAACTGAAATACAAGGCAGAATCAAATAGTTGATATCTGAGCTACAGTCACCATAAAATTCAATGGAAAAAGCAACTGAATACCAGTCACAAATGTAATATTTGTGACCCTGGACCACAAAACCAGTCTTAAGTCGCTGGGGTATATTTGTAGCAATAGCCAAAAATACATTGTATGGGTCAAAATTATAGATTTTTCTTTTATGCCAAAAATCATTAGGATATTAAGTAAAGATCATGTTCCACGAAGATATTTTGTAAATTTCCTACCATAAATATATTCAACTTAATTTTTGATTAGTAATATGCATTGCTAAGAACTTCATTTGGACAAATTTAAAAATTATTTTCTCAATATTTTGATTTTTTTGCACCCTCAGATTCCAGATTTTCAAATAGTTGTATCTCAGCCAAATATTGTCCGATCCTAACAAATCATACATCAATGGAAAGCATATTTATTCAGCTTTCAGATTATGTATAAATCTCAATTTCGAAAAATTGACCCTTATGACTAGTTTTGTGGTCCATGGTCACATTTAATTTTTACTGGGGAAGACTAGTAAAGTACTATTTTGCAATGAATAAGTTTCAGTGAACTTAAATCTTATTGGAAAGCATACTAGTTACTAGTCAGAAGTAAAAAGTTGTGAGCTGAACTAGAGATCCCCAGAAACTTCAATGGTAAATGCAATTTGTTACCAGTCACAAATGTAATATTTACTTTTTATTAGGATGGTGACTAGTAGCAGGTATGGGTACTGGTTTACCAATGCATATTACTCAGTAGTCAGAAGTGAATGGTTGATATCTGAACTACAGCGCTCTGTAAATTTCAATGGTAAATGCAATTGGTTACCAGTTACAAATGGAATATTTACTTGTTAATGGAATAGTGACTAGCAGGTTTACATATGACTATGTAACTAATAGGTTTTAGTGACTAACCTAATAAATTCTAGTCACTTTTGGAATAAGTACTAGTATAATGAACGCCATTCGTGAAACGGATCAAGATGTGGTCACTACAGGATTACTTGTTAGTAATTGCAAAAACATAAGTACTAGTAACATAAAAATAGATGCTATTTTAAAGAAATATAGAACACTGAGTGTGTAATTAGCCTATGATATGTAATTAATAGCGTGTGTATTGCGTATGATGTGTAATTAGCTACTAACAGGTTGCACTGCAAGAGTAGGTGAATAAATATTTAAAATCACATCAGTAAATAACTACAACATGAAATCAAGCTGTCATTTCCACGACAGCATCTATATACACTTTTTACGCTTATTGTAGACCAGCGAAAAGCTCTACACCGAGAAATCCTGCATGTTTATATGCTCGAAGATTTCACGTGCTGAATGATTGCGATGCTCAACTGTTGACAATCAGAAAGATGCCATTTATGGTATAAAGTCCCTTACCCATGCTGGTAATTCCCGTTTACTTCTAAACACCCGTGTAGTGGTGACATCCTGCTCATTCTCTAAAAAATACATCGCGCTTTGCAGTCGCGCTTGTTTTCCATCGCGACTGTGTTTCCATCCCATATAAACCAGGAGACCGAGCAAAACTAAACTGATACTGAATCCGAAATATCCAGCCAAGTACACCGGCAGTAAGGCACCGACGCACTTTCCAAAGGACCAGAGAACTGACACGGCGTGTCTTCCAGTGGAATCGTGAGGCAGGGCCGGGTCCGCAGCCTCTGGAGCGGCACCCGCGCTCGGCCCTGCATCATCAGATGACATCGGCTTTTACTGCATCAAATCCTGTCTTCTGTAAGCGGTTCCGCGCCAGACCCTACAAACCCACTCAATACCGCTCAAAACGAATAGGTGCTGGACACATACGATTAAATAAGAACAAAAAATCACTCATAATTCGTTCAATCTACGAAAACACAGCACAGACGTCTGTTCCTTTGCAGCGGAAAGTTGTGGATTTCTAGTTTGCTTATAAGATGGGCGTGTAGGGGCGTGTTTTGAAGGCTTCAACCCTCCTTGATTCTTGTTAAAACCACACCGAGAACCTTAAACTGTCTGGGTTATGGGATCATGCACATTTTTACGGTCTTTCTGAAGAACTCGCCCATCATTTACCAGTCACTGAAACCCCGTTATATGTGAGCGACAGAAAAGGCTGAAAGCGAAAACAGATTTTTAAGATGCTGTATATCAATATATCAATATAATTTTAGCCTCCAGCACACATTTAAGCTGTCGCATGGGTGTTTGCATACTGTCATGTGACAACCAATGCGGTGTACTTTCCTACATGCTAAGCAAAAGCTAATGATGCCTAAAATGCATTTTGTTTAATGACGGGTAAGCTAATGCAAACGAACATTTGTCCATTAACTCAGACTAAATTATGGACAAACCTGCATTGCAGTCAAAACACTGAAGGCAAACTAGCAACCCTGGCAACCCGCTGAAGCCGAGGTTATGATGCTGTGCAGATTAAATCTTTATTGTTTATGCACTAAAGCTTAGAGTCAATGCAGCGTTTACTGTTAACAACAAACAATTTGTTCAACTGAGATGCAAACAGGTAAGTGGGAAAAAAGGTGAGAACTTTGCGCGGATCGGGGGCATCCCCCACGCGGAATTTCTTTTAAAGATATTTCCTTTACATGATCATTTGTAGTTATTTTAAAGTATTTTTTAAAATATATTTTGCTACCTTATACCCCGGTTTCACAGACAAGGCTTAAGCCTAGTCCCAGACTAAAATGTAAGTCTGAGCTGTTTCAAATGAAATAAACTTGCATTGACTGATCTTTAAACGTCAGTGCCTTTGTTTCGTCTCAAGATGCACACCAGTGATGTTTTTTAATAAGGCATGTTTATAAAAATTACTCAAATGTCCTAATTGAACTATGGCCTAATCCTGGTTTAGTCTAAGCCCTGTCTGTGAAACCGGGCCTAGATATTCAAAAACTAATTTTTCACAGACAAAAAAAAAAAAATCGTTGCAATATTTTACAAAAATCAAGATTGATTATATTTGGTGAAAATCCCATGTTATAAACTATGAAGTGCTATGCAGGCTATTTAAGACAAAAATTGGCTGATTAGATGGCAATGACCCAAAATGCAAAATGTTTGCCCTCTCTGTCTTCACCGTGCCCACATCTCAGACCTAAGATACTACCCTTTTTAGACAGTTTTTGGAGAGAAATAAAAAAAAAAAAAAAAAAAAAAAAAAAAAAACTTATTGAAGCAACCAGTTCTTTATTTACCCTTGTAAGATAGAGCATGCACAATTAAATACAATAGCAGCAAAGCCCTCTAGATGAATTGTGCACTCCAACACTATCGCTCCTGAAAAATACCTTACCCATTCGATCTTCGAAATCGTACAGCATAAATAAAACCCAATTACTTAATACAAGAGAAAACATCAGGCAAAAGGATTTTTAAACCAAAAAAGATTTATTGTAGACATTAACAAACTCGCTGAGCTGACAGGTCTGAGGAATGTCCAAAACAGTTCACAAGGTCATCAGGACCAGGATGCTTCTGCAGAACCAGGTGATGGAAAACCAAATCCTCGTTCAGAAGAAAGCAGGCCTCACAGATGGTGGATGAGTGGAGCTTCAGTTGGGCTTCCAGCAGACTCTTGCTGAGGAGATCAAAGTGGAGGAGCACTCTCAGCTTCAGCAAACAGGGTCCAGTTTACTTTGACCTCTGCCTCATCTTTCTCCTTTTACGCTTCAGCCTAAAAAGAACATGCAAGCAGTCATTTCAGGCCTAGTCCAATGCAGCAAGAACGTCAGATGCAGCTCATGTGCTCACAAACTTACCTGCGCATGCGCTTCTTTCGCCACTGGAAGAAAAACAACCATTAATAAACTGGAATTGACTGAGCAGTTGAAACGAACATTGCAATTCAGAATATACATGCGCATTAGCAACTGGCACCATTGGCTGTATTTTCACTGTGAAGCATGGCCGTTCGGGCGGAATAATTTTAAGAAACCAAAACAATCGATAAACAAGACTTAATAAACCACCATTTTATCAGTTTGAATAAGGAAATTAAAAAAAAAAAAAACCCAAACATTAACATGCAGTGACTGCAAACTCAACGTGGTCATAGTATTCCCTGCGACAAAGTCGTGTTAGCAGGCTAGCAGAGTAGGCCCGAGTAGATAACACTCCAAAATACAACACTAAATCTGTTAGTGATTTTATTCCACGTGGTTAAATAAGCTTACAGTAAAATATTCTGATAAATACCAAAAAACAATTGTAGTGTACCAAGATGCTAGCAAGACTAGCCAGATAACGAGACACTATTTAACTTATATATGAAAAATGTACTTACCTTCGCTCTCATGATGAGAAGATGGTTCTGTAAATAAACAAATAATGTTAGAGTTGTCGATGGATGGAGCGTAAATGTCTTGGATTACTATGGATTGTATGAGATAACACAATGTCAGCGGACGCTATTTCCTTACCTCGTCAAGCGATAGCAACGACTCCAAGAGAACGTCATGCTGGAGACGGGCTCTTTTATACGCCCCGGTTGCGTCATTTTTCAGCGACTATAAAAAGAAATGCGTGCTACAACTGTCAATACTTTTCGATTTTTATCAAATTTACACAGTGGTCAAAATTTTTCACAGTGTTCAGAGTGTACTTTTGAATTTAAACTGAAATGTAATTATTTTTTATATATAGGCCTATTATTAATTTTATACTATTATTAGTTATGTATCAATTTATAATTAACCATATAATAATCAAATGTTTTCATTTAATGTGTTTCATTTAAACTTGGGGCTTGATTTACCATCTCATATCTTTTATTGAATTTGACATGGAGGACACACTGTCTTTTATAACTGGGGGAAAAAAAATGCAAAACATATTCAAAACAAACAATTACGCCATTTCATTATGTCCAATTTAATGGACATGTATAGCTCCTCTCACATTTAACTGCTTTTATTTTAGCAGGGGTGTCCAAACTTTTTTTTTAAAGGGTGTGTGTGTGTGTATGTATATATATATATATATATATATACATACACACACACACACTGGGCTCGACATCAACGTTTTTGCTCACCAGCCACTGTGGCTAGTGGTTTTCCAAAATTACTAGCCACTCAGCATTTTCACTGGCCACAATTTTGTTGTTGGAAAATTACATTTTATATGACTGAAGTTACTGCAAACTTAAATTTATTTAAATCGATTTCCAGGTCATTTTTTTTGCCTGTTTAAAGGCAATCTTCCTCTAACTGTATTAAATGCATGTGTCATCTTTCATATTAAATTCTTACATTTTATTAATCATTTCACTTAATATTTTAAGACAATACAGGACTGTTACCAATCAAATGAAATTTTTATTTTTACCTATTTAATTCATTATTTGACAGGGACAATGGACAGTCAGAAAAGTGACTACAAAGCTAAATTTCATCTGCTGTCCCTGGGCAGGAGAATACCAAAATAGATTATGTAACAAAAACATCAGTATAATACCATGTACAAGAAAATCCCCCCAAAATGTAAAAGATAAGGAGTATAATCTCCCACATAGTAACTACAATCCAAATTTCCACAAAATATCCATAGACACTATAAACATCACCCTGCAAAAAAAATTATAAACATTTTACAGCTCACATGACAAATTATGTAACAATTTCAAGATACAAAAATATTCAGTGGTCACACACCTGACTCATCTTTAACCATATTTTCAAATGTAGCTTAAACTGTTCTAAGGCAGGGCACTGTCTAATGATAACTGGCAGATTATTACAGTTATTAACAGCTCTTACAGAAAAAACTGTACAACCTAAATCAGTAACTCTAAAATTCACTGCAACTCTTGACGATGCTCTTGTTTGTCTTACATTTTCAGTACAAGAAGAAACAAATTCTTTCAATGGTGAAGGTGCAAGATTATTAACAATTTTGTACATTAAACATAACAAAATTGTCAAAAGTAAAAAAAATTGTACTTGTTGATAATTAAACAATCAAGTCAAGTCGAGCTTTATTGTCATTCCGCTACATCTGTGGACATACAGTGGAACGAAATGTCGTGTCTCGCAGGACCACGGTGCTACATAAATAAACATAATTACGAACATACAACACTAGACTTAACGGTTTTTGACCTACATAGCTAACGTACTGAGTTGGTAATCTGACTATACATATATTATAAACAGTTGACTATACATACACAATCTAAGACAGACTATACAAGTACTTACATAATAACTGTACATGATATTGTGCAATAGAGGTATTTAAGGTTAAGAAGTAGTGCAATATGATTTGTTGTGCATTCACAAGTAAACATTTGTGTTATCTTAAGTCCTTGTAACATGGAGGGTTTATAAGAAAGTGTCTGGTGCATATAGAGAGGAAAGAGTGTGTTTTTCCACAGGTGGTTTGTATAGCCCACTCACCTGTGTGTAGCACACTCAGAATTGCATAATGTTCTTGAGGTTTCCAACAGTTTTCTAGTGGTGCGTGTGTGTGGTGTGGTGTTGTGGGATGGGGGGAGAGAGGGTCCTGGTTTCAGGAGCTAGAGTTATGGATGAGGTTTCAGAAGGGGGTGAGGTGATTGGAATTGAGGGCTCTCACAGCCTGGGGGAAAAAGCTGTTGAGCAGTCTGGCAGACCGGGCTCTAATGCTCCGGTACCGTCTTCCTGATGGCAAGAGCTGGTGATGATATCTGTTGGGTTTCTTGTCAAATACTTTTAAAGCACTTTTATAAAGTAAATAAAGGTCAGAGCGTGTATTTTCCTGCTTGAGACCATGAAGTAATATAATAGGAAAAATGAGAAAAGATCAAAGAATTCAAAAAAACTCTTGAAGCTTCTATTGAAAGTTGACTCCATATAAATTTAAAATTTCTAAATTGAGTTGTCACTGCACAGACTATTTTTCAAACATGCTTTTCAAATGTTAAATGAGAATCTAAGATAACTCCAAGATATTTAAAATCCGGAACAATTTGTAATTTTTCCACATTAATATATCTGGTTGGATCTCCTCCTCCTTTTTAATTTTAAAATACATTCAGACACTTTTCCGAACATTTAAAGTTAAGCAGCACTGAATAAACCAATCTAAAATTTTTGACATTGTGATACATCATTTTTGTGTCATCTGTTCTTTTGTTATGTCATGTACATAAATCACAGTGTCATCTGCGTACATTTGAATATGTACATCAGGACAAACATCTGGAAAGTCATTCAAGTACAAACTGAAGAGTAAGGGTCCTAGGGTTGACCCCTGAGGAACCCCTGTAGAACAGTCTCTTAAAGAAGATATATGTGTTTTAATCCGGGTATACTGTTTCCTTGATGTAAGATAAGACTCAATCCATTTCATTGTATCTTCTGAGAAATTAAAATGCGATAATTTAGATAGTAAAATATTAGGATTTAGTGTATCAAATGCCTTTTGTAAATCACGGAACACAGCACCCACAACCCCACCCTTGTCTAATTTTGACTGGATTTGCTCAATAAAATTTGCTCAGTTTCTATCGAATGCTGTTTACGAAACCCAAATTGCAAAAGACACAAATTATTTTGTGTATTAAAAAAAAATTAACAAATTGCTCAGTTACTACTTTTTCTACTATTTTAGACACTGTCGACAAAACTGAAATTGGCCTATAATTTGCCACATTAATTGGATCACCTGTCTTGAAAACTGGGGTAACTAACCCTGTTTTCCAACAATTTGGGAATGTAGATTGTCTAACTGATAAATTCAATATCATGAATGAGTATTTGGTACTAAAAAAGATATCACTATTATTTTTTAAAAAGTTCAAATTTAAACCATCTATATCTTTGGCATTGGAATTTTTGAAGTCTTTTATATCCTGAATTTTACACTCGGTAACTGTTGTTAAATGAAATAAAGGTTTTACTAAATTCACTGAATTAATTTCTTTATCTTGTTCCAAATGTATCACTCAAACTTTGAACAGAGTAAACGAAGTAATTATTAAGTACATCTACAATTTCATCAGGTTTATCAATAATATTTCCTTTAAAATCCAACTCTAAACATTATATGATTTAGAGTCTTTATCAACTGATTAATGGTTCGCAATACCCTTTTACTATTGCCTTTAGCCTCATTTAAAATGTTAATCAAAAATTGTGCCTTAGCCTGCCATAATGTCTTAACTACCTTATTCCTTAAACTATTAAAAACAGGTGGTTTGGATAATCAGCTGTCCTTCCTACCTCCCTGTAGCATTGTCTTATGCGTTGTACATTACAGACAGTGCTGTTTATTGCTCTGGTCACATCTGAAGTCCTCATGCCTCACTGCAGCAGGTCTATGGCATGTTCACACAGGTCAGAAGGAACCCTGGGAATCTTTCTTCTGGTTTTTCAGAGTCAGTAGAAAGGTCTCTTTAATGTACTAAAGTTATTGTAACTGTGACCTTAATCACCTGCCACCTGTAAACACTGCATGTGCAATAATTGTTTATTGAAAAATATTGTTTAAATCCATTCCAATAAAGATCTTTTAAAACCTATTTGGCTTTTGCTAAATTATCTTTAAAATACAGTATCCTGAAAATAGTAATGTTTCTCATTTTTGTTGCATTTACCAAAACAGTCGAACGTGGACCTATAATACATTACCAGCAACACATTCAGTGAAGGCTTTCCATGTTGATGCGCAATGGGCCCAAGAAGTATTTGGGCACTTGGAGTACTCCTAAAAAGGTATGAATGTTGCACAAGCACACTCTTTTTTAGCAAAACATTTAACAAAAAGATATTAATAGGCTTATATCTTTATACGTATTTTGACACTATGACCATAATTAATATGAACTAAACTTGTAATACTCTACTAGGACACCTGCGCAAACTAGACAGAAAATGACTCCATCGTTCCCGTTAAATTACCTTGTGATCAGTTGGTTAACAGTTAAATAAATTATTGCCTTGCAGATGACACTGGGTTTGACATTTTCTATCTAATGACACTCATATAAGTTTTACTTTTAGGAGCTACTGTATGCCATATGACTGCTGCATTCTGATAAGATTCATAAATCACAGTTGTCTAGATGAAAAGTTATCTACATAGCAAAAGAATTTTGTGACATTTAAGGGCTTAAACTGAAACAAACCAGGCTCTGATCCATAAATTGGCTAATTAAATTTATTAGATGTATGCTTATAAAATGGCAGGATAATTTGGTCAGTCATTTAGTCAATAAACAATGGTTTCAGAAGTCAGACCGATAAGCTGAAGGGAAGATCTACATCAAAACAGACTCTGGAAAAGGATTTTCGTAATTCTGGAAATACTAGAAAACGAATGCTGAATGTCACCTAAAAGAAATCAAAGCTTACCAAATTGATTAACAGCGCTTCCATTGTAGTTGTTTTGCTATATGTAAGTTGTAGTGAGGCAGTTACCGCTCCAAAGACTCATTACAGGTCATCAATACAAATTATGATCATTTCCCAACTGACAAAAACTCAACCTTTAACAGACATCAAACAGGGATCTCATTTGCATGGACATGAATGGCACTTTGTAGCAAAACTGCCTAAAGAGTGCCACCATTACACTTTTATTGTTCATGATGGCTTGTACAATGACAGAGAGGGTCAAAAGAAACCCAGCACTCGCCTCCTGTAAACACAGTTGGACAGTATCTACCTGCTCATCCGTACACTCCCAGCCGCATTCAAAGACAACCAAACATAAGTAAGCTGCACAAACCCTGTAGCAGTCTTATGTAACTAATGAGGAGGTATTCAAAAAGACAGAAGGCTTGGCCGGAGGCCTCTCAGTGGGGCAGGTCATAATTAGCTTTAACGGTTCTGTTCTTTGGGCTGTGCAGAGGCTCTGTCAGTCAGCTTGGTTGGCAGTGGGAGTCTATGCAGCAGCTTCGCTCTCAGCCTCCACTGGTTGTCCTGTGGCACCCTCCACATTTTTGGATGCCTGGGAAAAGAACAATTGTGCAAATACGGTTTCATATTTACAACAAAGTGCCATTAGAAATTGGGAAAGCGGATACTGACGCAACAAACCTTCTTTTTCTTCTTCTTCTGTGCCTTGCGACTGGCTGAGCTTTGCAACAATGCCTGGAAATAAAACACGTTGCCAATAAATCTTACATGCAAAAGTCAACTGGAGAATTTCATAATATATATAAATTGTGACTTCAATGAATAATGAATGATACTGAATTATAGACAACATTAGGGCTGGTTGACACAAATTTCATGATTAAATTTGATTTTGATTCACGAGCTTGCGATTCTATTCGTTTCCTTTTCGATTCAATATCAATATCAATTATTTTGGATATGTATCAGGTACAGTATGGCAAATTTCCTCAAGGAAAAAAAACTCAACTAATGCTGTAAAATATACAGAGACAGTTGGTACTACGTTACTATAATATTAAATGTTAAAATTAACCGATTTCTATACAAACACTTAAATTACACTCAATGAAGTTTTTATAATAATAAAGTTATTACATACTTATATTTCTACTCCAATTCATTTTTTGAAGTATAAACATTTAAATGGTAGCTGTCATAAAAACTTGACAGATTTATTCTAACAAATTAAATATTTAAGAACAGTAAAAAAATGACATTTAATGTTATATGGTGCATATATTTAGCAAAATGAGTTTATGGTCACCAAATATGTTTTTTACTGAGGTGAATGTGACATTATGTGACATTGTTTACAAGCAGTTATATAGACGTCTTTCTGTGGTTGAAACACAATATTGTTTTATTGTTGTTCCATAAAAATGAGAATTGACTAAAATCAAGAAATCAATATTTTTTTACCCAGCCCTAGACCACGTTAATTTCAGTATAATTTTAAATATTTTTAATAGTATTATTTTAATATAATTATTTGATTTTTGATAATATTTTGAAAATTAATTCATATTTAGGTTCTTTCTACCTATTATTAGAATAAGTACATATATATATATAGTTCCCTGTATGTGATACCAGAACGCTTAATTTTCATACCTTGAGCTCTGGGTCTTGTACTTCATGCTCAGACTTGTAAAGCTCTGGATCAAAAGGTCCAGTGGTGATACGCAGAGGGCCGTTTGCCATGAGCAGCACCGTGAATTTAAACTGTGCTACATATTCACCTTGAAAGAAAAGAAGATGAGGAGGAGACAGAAGGTTTGACAATGTGACTCTCGAGACTTTGCTGATGGCACCAAACTTCTAAAATAAGAACAGTCTTTGACCTGGTCATGCGGCAAATGTGCTGGATGCGCTTCTCTGAGCAGCGGCGTGACAGGAAATTATTTTTCCTTTTCATTTAGTGATTCCTTGCAAAGGTTCAACCTTATCATCTTCATGCTTGGTTGAAGGTTTTACATATAAAAGTGTAAAATTTTATGACTGTGTTACTAATACCTCACCTTCCTTCTCATGCAGGACATTGAAGGGCTGAAGCAGCTCATGTTTGGCACACTCAACCACACCTAGTCGAGCTTTACTCTCATCCTCAAATGCCCTGACAGCACAAAGACAGAAAGACAAGGAGAGAGACACAAAGAAATGTGATGAGCAACAGAGGTGAAGAGTTTGTTTTGTGCCATGCACTTTCATTTGAGATGCAAGTAACTTCAAAGTCATACATATGATTGAGAGGGAAATCCACATAAACATGTAGCTTGAGTACACTGTCAAATGCATTAAAGTGAATGCAACCTGGTCATTATAATATAAACATTCTATGTTTATATATTTCTATAATGCATTTATATCATTTAAACATTAACATTCAAAAAAGGCCAGTAAGATTGTTGTTTTTTTAAGGAAATTAATACTTTCCTTCAGCAATGATGCATTAAATTGATCAAAAGTGACAGTAAAGTCATTTATAATGTTCAAATAAATGAGCACTGCTCTTTTGATCTTTCTATATTCAAAGATGCCTGAAAAATGTGCCATGGTTAGCATAAAATATTAAACAGCACAGCTGTTTTCAACATTAATAAGAAACGTTTCTTGATGAGCAAATCCGCATATTAGAATGCTTTCTGAAGGATCATGTGACACTGAAGACTGGAGTAATGACTGCTGAAAATTCAGCTAAATTGATACTAAGAACTGTAATGATATCAGCCTTGTCTACTTTCCAAAAAAAATAAAAATGGCTTTAATCCAAATTATCCACATTTTAATTTACTTTTTAAATTAATATGAATATTTATCATTCATTTATCAATTTGAAAGTGATTTATCTTTCACATTTTTACTTTTGAATGATTAAATTCTTGAATTAAAAGGTAACAAAACAGCTCGAGGGCTTTCACAGAAACTACAGATTGTACTTCCCTTTTTTCTCTAGTCAAGTAGCATAGATTTCAAAAACAATTCTACTACTTATTAAAAGTTTATCTTGCCAGCAGTGATTTACCCTTTAATAATGGATTGTTACATTTTATTTTGAACTGGCTGCCCTTTCTTAAGCGTAAGTTAAACTAGCTTTCAACTAGCGATATTAAAAATATTAAACCTCTACTTGAACCTAAAACGAATTACCTCAGAGTAAATGGCATGGCATCAAATCGTCGCTCGACCTCACTAAAGAACACCCTGGAGGTCTTCATCTTCAGTCCATACTGCTTGCTGGGGTCTCGCTTGTAAACGGTGGTCCTCTGCCCGGAGTCTCTAGCCTGCAGGGAGAAAGAAATCAAGGTGATCAGCTATCTGTGGCATGTTAACAGCAGACATCAAGGGAACAGTTGCTGCTGAGATGAGTCTTCACCTTTCCCTCTCCGGTGCTAATGAGCACGTCCACAGCGTACACCTCATGCACTTCAAATTCTGCCTTCTCATGGTCCTTCCTTACAGCAGACAAGGACAGAGAGCATTTAGCATAGAGAAACACTCAATCATTTTCAAAAACAATCTAGCGCTTCATTATCCTGACCTTTGCTGGTCGGTGGGGTTCTGAATGATGGTCTTCTCTCCATCAATGACGTGCTGCTTTAACTGATGAGACAGCATTCCTGTGTAGAGATAGAGCTTTAAAAACCGTGTTATGATGCTTCAACAGTGAGTGAGGTCAGGTTTTGGTCTGCTCACCCTCTATGGCCATGCATTTGAATGATTGGGCAATCTTGTTCCAGGCCTCTGTGACCTGAGTGTTCTGAGAAAAACAGAAAAATAGACAGCTGATCCATTATAACTTCCAAATTCGGTTTAAACATTGTGAATCACATTTAAATCATTGTTAACTAGTAAAAATCATTTTCTGTACTTGAAATAGAGTTAATAAAATAAAACAAGTATTAGATGAAATAAGTTTAAGTACTAAAATGACAAAAACGAAATCTAAAATAAAAAATATTCTAGTTAAATTAAAAAAAAAACTAACAAAAATGACAAAAACTATCAAAACTGAAAATATATTTAAACAATTTTAAAAATATTATTAAATTCTATAATAGTATATACATAATAAAAAACTAAAATAACATTGATTTATTTTTAAATATTATAAAATTTATTAAGTACCATCCTTCTGAAGATACGGTCTCTTACATAGACCAAGGTTGTAAGTTGGCCTCCACAAAGAAAATTATCCATTTTATAATAGAGAATTTATTGTGACTATGAAAAAAGATTAAATCGTTATTCATGAAGATGCTATTAGCAGTTAATTACAGGACTGGACTGATTCTAACTAACCTGATTCCCAGGCTTAACCAGCCGAAGAGCAGCTTCTGCACACAAGTGGGCAGCTTTGATCACATCCGCTTTCCGTCCTGTCACAGGAGCATCCTAGAAGAACAGCAAAGTTAGGTGCACTTCTAACAGAATGAAAAACGAGTTTTGTGGCATTCACAACGAAGAGAGACATACCTTGGTTGCGCCAACCACAAAGCTGTGAGCAACGTTGGAGATGAAGCCATCCACATGCACTCCAAGGTCACTGTGAAAAAAACAATGCAATAATGAAGAAATGGGCTGATAAACAGATGAAAAAAAATACATACATTTATATACTGAACAGAAATAATACTCACATTCCCTCAGGCAATCCATCTCATGAACACTTGACAATAAAACGCAGAACACACAAGTCTATTATTTATTCACCACACTTCCCTTTTTTTTTTTTCTTCCCCATTTCATATTTGCACATATCAGACCTGTACACACATTTGTCTAATATATTTGCACATATTTACACATATTTGCACATATCAGACCTGCACACACATAATTGTCTATATTATATATTGTGTTTTGCTGTTTTGTACATTGCCTATTTGTATATTTGTTTACTATTCTTTTATTATCTGTGTCCTGTCCTGTTGCTGTCTTTCTGTTGCACTGTAGAGCTTCTGTCACTACAACAAATTCCTCGTATGTGCAAACATACTTGGCCAATAAAGCTCATTCTGATTCTGATTCTAAACCTACCCGTCTCCACCCCCTGATCCCTAAACCCACCCATCTCCACCCCTAAACCTACCAATCTTCACCCCCTAGATGTGGATCCAACCACGCCGCCTGGATCTTGTGTTCTGCAGTGAGGGGCTACTGGAAAATTGAGCTGGTTCATCATCGGTTCATCTTAGTGACTTAAAACACTGGAGGTTGAAGTATTAATCTAAATAAAATGTTGAATCCTAAATTGAAGCTGACGACATGTAAATATTATTGTGTTGTTATGAGAGGTAGGCTATTTTTATTTATATAATTAATAAATGAAACTTGGTAAACACATGAGATGTAAAACATTAACAACAATATTTTTATTTCAGACAAATCACGTTCTAATTGATCAGAACCTTCTTTTAATTCCACATTCCAGACTTAAGTGTAGAGGTGACCGTGCCTTCTCGGTAATTGGTCCTCGTCTCTGGAATGACTTGCCAGTGGAAATCTGAATGGCCCCTAGTTTGACCATTTTTAAGTCTCTTTTAAAAACCCATCTGTTTTCATTGGCCTATTAGGTTTATATTCCTGCCAATTATTTTTTCTATTAGTGTTTTATTCTGGTTCTTTGTTTTAGTCTGTTTTGTTTGTCTTGTTTTAAATGTGCTATATAAATAAAGTAAACTTGAAACTTGAAACTAATTATCACGTTCAAATCACGCTGTTTACCTGTAAATGAGTAAAGTATGCAACAGTCTGACTCATTCTTTTAGGTCAATCTTCATATGTCTGACTTGCAAACCATTCCTTTGTCTCTAATTTGCATGCATTCGTGCCTTTAATGTCCAATCACAACCCTCATGAACATTCTAGTAGCCTTATCAGTAATTTTTTTTCTCTCAAAATATTACACCACATATTATTTTTTGCCTTTAACAAAGGCAGTCATTGAAATGCATGTGTTGTTATAAAATGTAATGATCAGTTTGACAAAACATTGATGACACCTAAATATTTTCATATAATAATAACAAGTATGGGAGACAATAAACTTGAAAGATCACTTTTACTGATAGAGAAAAATCAATATACATTAAATGAATTTTTTTTTTCAAAAAGACTTGTTCCTCATTGAGTACACAAAAATCATCGTCTTAAAAAGCAAACATAAATCTATACAAAACCACAGGAGTTGGACATCAGACACACAAGTGGAGGTAGGCCAATCTTCAACAAGACAAGAGATTTTATACTATAATAAAGTATAATATTTTGTTGGCACATTAGCATAAATTTCTATGTTCAAATACTAAACACATGGTACATATACATCCTTAGCAGCTTGTTGGGTTTGCTAGTCCATTCTGTTTCCACCACTGATCCATCACATTGTTTATGTTAGTCAGTTGAAGTCAAAAATTATGTGCAAACGGCATCCTGCTTGTGGAACAGTCTGCTGTGCCAGTAGTCTGGGTTGTCAAATGAAGTATTTTGCGCCTCCACTCCAGCACACACTTTTATGTAGGATCTGAGACCAGTCTTTTGTGGCTCCTCTCCCACAATGGGTCTTCCCTTTACCGGAAAGTTCTGATATTCAGCCTGATCTCTGTCCTCAGAGTCAGTTCTCCAAGAAGCCTCCATGTCCACATATTCACTGCGCCGTGGAGTGAGATCAGAATCCTCGTTCTCCTTATGTCTTGCACTTACATTTTGGTAAATCGCTTCTCTGCTGTCACTCTCCACCTCATCTGGACTGCTCGCAGGACTGTTTTGCTGGTTTATGTCTGTACGTATGTCCATGTATTCATACTCACCCACCGTTTCTTGTGGCTGTGGCTCCGTTGGTGGCTCTTCTTCCACAGGGCCGCTCTCAGACTGGTTCTCGCCAGTACATGATGTTTCTGTTCCAACCAGACTGTATTCACAAACAGCAGCAGCAGCAGCAGACTCCACACTGTCCCCTTCAGGTGGACTAGCGCCCTTATCTGACTGTTCGGTTTGTGTTGAGTCAGTGTCTCTCTTCTGTGGTAAAATGCTGCATGTGTAAGGAGAAGCAGGGGAAGATGGGTTGCACAGTGATGATGAACCATCAGTGCTGTCTGTGGGTGAAGTAGAAAGCCGAGGGGGCTGTTTGTTCATTAGCTCATACTCTTGTACATCTGTTTTTGGTGGCGGAAGAGCACTCTTGGAGTTTCTGGATGTCCTACCAGTGCTTCTGGAAGCTTAATGAGAAGATATGGCTCATAAAAATGGCACAGAGTTGAGTCTCAAACATAAACTGTGAGTGCAGTATTGGTTTACCTCTCTCTGTGGGCAGCACGTATCCATAACGGTCCTCGTCTACACCCTCCAGGCCCGAGGAAAACGGATCTGAGGCCACAGACACGCCGTTGGACATGTAGGTGCTGTCCATACGGCTGCGACCTCTGCGCAGACTACCTGTTTGAGTACTAAGTTCAGCCATTTCAATGTCCATCATGGTCCCTCTGCCCTCTGAGCACTCTGACTCTGTCCTCACTGAGCCCGTCTTTCTCCTCTGGGCTCTCATCTGTGTGGGAACAACACAAATTACTTTATATTCTGTCCTCTGATATGATCTAATGCAGTGGATTTCAAACAAGGGTCCGTATAAAAAAACTGTGAAAAAAAAAATACATGCATGCATCATGGTACTCTTGGAGACTGACACGGAAGAGAAGAAATAGTTGAATAAAGTTGTTATTTTTGTTTTCTTTGCTCACAAAAAGTATTCTCATAGATTTATAACATTACGGTTGAACCACTGATGTCACATGGACTATTTTAATGATGTCCTTACTACCTTTCTGGGCCTTGAACATGTCAGTTAAGTTGCTGTCTGTGCAAAGTCAGAAAGCTTTTGGATTTCATCAAAAATATCTTAATTTGTGTTCCAAAGATGAATGAAGCTCTTACTGGTTTGGAACGAAATTAGGGTGAGCAATTAATGACAGGATTTTCATTTTTGGGTGAACTATCCCTTTAACTCTTAAAATTTTTTTTTTTTTTTAATTTTTTTATATATACATGTAATATTACACTTTAAGACCAATGTTTCTCAAAAATGAAATCATATTTCTTTATATTTTCCCTCAGTAACCATTGGTATATTACACTTCTAGAGCCACAAAATTAATTACTAAAGTAATGTTATATATATCGATAAAAACAAGCAGCTTTGTCATTATTACAGCAGAATTCCCAGAAATATTCATATTGTGTGGGTCCTTTGAATCAAAAAGGTTGAAATCACTGCTTAATGCAAAATCAGTATTTTCTAGAGAAATTATTTTGCTCCATTACGGTAGCATAATATATACTAAATAAATAATATTTCATAATATAAGTAATATAAAAGCCTATTATTTAATGTTGCTTTCACCTACGCAATATAAATGAGTCTTTAAGCATTAAAATATATAGCTGACTTTAGATTATGAAAGGGGTTTCTGGCAGAAGGATTATATATGGGGGTCCTTGACACCAAAAAGTTTGAAACCCCCTCAACTAATGCATGTTCATACTGTGATATAATAAAAAAGTCAGTTTGAGCTGAAAGCCTGAAGCTATAGTCAAGTCAACATGACAAGATGATATGAAAGCTGACCTGTCTATGGTCGTCCCCTGGAGTCATGGGGAGATAGCCTATCGGTGTTGTGTGCTCTGTGGTGCCCTGAATACAGAGAGAAAAAAATATTTCAGTTAAATGCTGTTCTTTTGAACTTTGTAGTCACCAAAGAACCCTGAAAAAAATCAGCGTTTTAGAATGATTTCTGAAGGATCATATGACACTGAAGCCCGGAGTAATGGCTGCTGAAAATTCAGAAGTAAATTACATTTTAAAATATATTAAAATAGAACAGATATTTTAAATTGCAATAATATTTAACAATATTACTGTTTTTACTGTATTTTTTTACTGCATCAAATCAATTCAGCCTTGGTGAGCATAAGAGACTTCTTTCAAAAACATTAAAAATCAATCTTACTGAACCCAATCTTAGTGTAAAAGGTATGGTAAAGAAATGTTTGTTGAAGTGTATTGCAGACATCTCACCTTGTAGGAGGCCATACGGAGGCGAGAATGACTTCTAGTTGGTGACAGCTGGAGGGGAGGAGTAGCAAACCCACCCTGCAATACCTCATCATCATCATCCTCCTCCTCCAAGTTTGCCTCTAAATGAGAGCCTTTAACATATCGTTGGTGGCTTTCATCTGCACCAGCGCAATTCTGAGGAGGCTACGTTATGACACAGAAATCAGTGTTAAAAGAAATCACAAACCTGCTTCTTGGTGAACATTTTTGAATAAAATCATGATTTCTTACTTTCACCACAAGGTATCGAGGTGGATCCCTTGCCATTCTCGTAAATTCATTGGCGAGCTCTTTAAATGTAGGCCTTACATTCTCATCAATCATCCAGCCTGAGGACACAGGGGTTAAAAATGTGTTTACAAAGATGTTCAGTGCCCTAACATTGCTTAAAATCATTAAATGTTTCCCAAATGTGTCTAGCATCTGCCTTACACTTGACCATGACCATGTAGACATCTATGGTGCAGATTTGTGGTTGAGCCAGTCGCTCTCCTTTCTCCAGTAGACCTGGGACATCATGAGGATGCATCGATGCATATGGTTCGGCACCATATGACATCATCTCCCATACAGTCACACCTGGAATGAGTAAGAAGAACTTCAAACAACTAAACAAAATCAAACACCTGATATTCAGCAGCACTGAGACTCACCATAGCTCCACACATCACTCTGATGAGTGTATCTTCTGAAGAGGATACTCTCTAATGCCATCCATTTTATTGGCATCTGAAAAATAGACCATCAGCAACTTCAACAGATGATGCTTTTTTATTACACTTATTTTCATAAAAACAACAAATTATCACCCCCCTCACTGGGTGGTGTATGTATTATTTTATTTTATTTTATTTTATTTTAATATTTTGTATTAACAATTTATATTAATTTAAAAAAAATGCTAAAAATATTTTTTAATTTTATACACTACCATTGAAAGGTTTTTTAACATTTTTTTAAATACTTTTATTCAGCAAGAATGCATTACATTAATTAAAAGTGACAGTAAAGACTTTAAATTGTTACAAAAATACTCTATTTTCAAATAAATGCTGTTCTTTTGAACTTTAGATTCATCAAAGAATCCTAAAAAAATGTAACACAGTTTCCACAGAATATTAAGCAGCACAACAGCTTTCAACACTGATATCAATAAAAATTTTACAAATCAGCATATTAGAATGATTTCTGAAGGATAATGTGACACTGAAGAGTGAAGAAATGGCTGCTGAAAATTCGGCTTTGCCATCACAAATTGCATTTTAAAAATATATTATAAAACTGAAACAAGTGTCAATTTTGTATAAATTTTAATAATGTTAAATTATTACTGCTTTCCTGTTTTTAAATGCATGAATGCAGCCTTGTTGAGCATTAATTAAAAAACATTAAAAAAATCATACCAAACCCAAACTTAACAGTAGTGTATATATCTTATATCTATATAACAGAGTGTGTATATAACAGAGTGTATATTTCTTATTTCGGAAGTTTAATCTGTAAATTACCTTGTGTTCACTGTACACATATTTCTTATCATCTGGATACAGCAGGTCTACAACCCCAAAGTCTGAGATCTGTACTATGTAGTCGCTCTTGAGCAGCACGTTGCGTGCAGTGAGGTTCCTATGGGCTATGCAGTGCTCCTCAAGATAATACATCCCCTAAAGATACATATAGGCGTGTATAAACACTATGCACCAATATGTTTTGGGTTACAAACTATTTCTCATCTTGAGTCATCTCACCTTTGCAATCTGCACACACCAGTTGAGTAGACGCTGGGGATCCAGGCTGTCTTTGTGTTGGCGAAGGTGTTGCAGTAAGGATCCGTGAGGACTGAGCTGGGTGATCAGCTGCAGACTTGTCCCCGGACAGATCCCCAGGAGACGCACTATATACGGGTGATCCAGGCTTCCCATCGCAAGCATGTGCTGTGGTGAGGTGAATAATAAGTATGAAGATGTGAAGCAACGCATGTATGAGTGTACATTATTGCAAGCTAATGTCTCACATCAGTAATCTCTGTGAAGGTCTGCCGGCCACTGCGGCCTTGGATGGTCTTTATTGCCACAGGGATTTTTACAGAGTCTCCTTCAGGAATCCAGAAGCCCTGAGGATAAAGTCACTTTAGCTTAATCACAGTTCAGAGAACAGGTAACTCAGTTCAAGACTGAATTGAGCAAATGTGTGAGTCATTCCAACCTTATTCACAGTGCCAAAGACTCCATAGCCCAGAAGTTTGCCCTTTCGCAGCTCTTGTGGTTTTAGGATGCGAGCATGCACTTTTGTCCCCTTCTCTCCTGGATCCAGCGGCTCCATGCTCTGTGTGGAAACAGGAGGAAATTTGCATCATGTAATATTGATAACAAAGGAAGTACAGTGGCCATCAACAGTTTTTGGACACAGTTAAAAATGTCTGAATATCACAAATACTTTCTGGGGGCAATGTTTACTCAGTTACTCAATATTAATACAATACAATATTAATCTAGACTAGCTTTGCTGTATGTACAAAAGTTTGGGGTCTTTAAGATTTTTTATGCTTTTGAAAGTCTCTCATGCTCACCAAGGCTGCATTTATTTGATTAAAAATACAATAAAACAGTAATATTGTGAAATATTATTACAACTTAAAAAACGTTTTCTATTTGAATATATTTTTAAATAAAGCCAGATTTTTAGCAGCCATTACTTCAGTCTTCAGTGCCACATGATCCTTCAGAAATCATGTTAATGTGATGATTAGTTGTACAAGAAACATTTTATGATCAATATTGAAATCAGTTATGCTGCTTAAGATTGTCATGAAAACCTTGATTCACATAATACATTTTCTTCAGGAATTATTGACAAATAGAAACTTTATTATAGTTTACTTTACAGTCACTTTTCATCAATTTAATATTTTCTTAATAAAAGTATTGGTACAATGATTAATGCATTAACTAACAAGCTTTAACAATGAACAATTCATTTTTACAGCATTTATTAACCTTTGTTAATGATCATTTATAAAAATGCTCATGTTCATATTAGTTCACAGGACATTAACTAATGTAACAGATACAACTTTTAATTCCAGTTAATGCATTAATGTATTAGTAAATGTTGAACTTAACATTAACTAAGATTAATAAA
The DNA here is from genome assembly GCA_021397915.2 of Tor tambroides. Classification (NCBI taxonomy): domain Eukaryota; kingdom Metazoa; phylum Chordata; class Actinopteri; order Cypriniformes; family Cyprinidae; genus Tor; species Tor tambroides. The sequence continues at coordinate 87,027 of JAFVLL020007484.1, forward strand.
TGCTAGAAGTATTAATCATTTTTAGTTCCTGTTTATAATGTGGTTAATTAAGATTAACAAATGAAACCTTATCATATAGTGTTGTGTATAATATATAGTGTTGTATTTTAATATAAATACAAAGCATGTATTTATATTAAAATAATCTTACTGAGCTATTATATACACTATATTGCCAAAAGTATTGGGTCGCCACCTTCTAATGAACAGGTTTGACTACTTTAGTAATTTTTATGAGTACAAATCTTAATGTTAAAGCATATAATGATATTCTAGGAAATTGTGTGCTTCTAATATTATAGCAACAGTTTGGACAGGACCCTTTTCTATTCTAACATGACAACGCCTCTGTGTATAAGGCAAGGTTCAAAAAGAAAATTATTGATTCAGTCAGTATGGAAGAACTTGACTGGTCTGCATAAAACCAAGTCCTGATCCCAGTTTAACACCTCTGGTGTGACTGTAAATGCAGACCTTGAGCCAAAAACTCA
>JAFVLL020007484.1:87617-135684 GCA_021397915.2 Tor tambroides
TTGTCTTTGACAGCACATATAGGACAATTTTTGAAATAGCGCCATAAACAAAATTTATATTAAATTTAATTCAAGCACTTTCAAGGACCTATGTTTGTTTTCAAGTACTTTCCAGGCCTTGAATCCATATGTCTGAAATTCAAGTACTTTCAAGTACTTTCAAGAAGCGTGGGAACCCTGGGTTTCATATTCACAACAAAGTGCCATTAGAAATTGGGAAAGCGGATGCTGACACAACAAACCTTCTTTTTCTTCTTCTTCTGTGCCTTGCGGCTGGCTGAGCTTTGCAACAATGCCTGCAAATAATAAAACACATTGCCAGTAAATCTCGAATGCAAAAATCAACTAGAGAATTCCATTACGTAGAGTAGGATTTTTTTGCCAGTGGCCCCTAAATGTTTGTCCGTTGTTCATTTACTAAAATATATTTTAAAAATAATATTAATTAATGATATTGAATTATAGACAACAGTAGGGCTAGGTATTGACACAAATTTCACGATTCAATTCGATTTTGATTCACAATCTTGCGATTCGATTCGATATTGATTATTTTGGATATATAATGTACAATGGCAAATTTTCAAAGAAAATAAATCAACTAACTCTGTAAAATATACATGAGAGTCAGTTGGTACTACATTACATTATTATAATATTGAAGGTTAAAATTAACTGATTTGTATATAAACACTTAAATTACACTAAATTAAGTTATAATAATTAAATACTGAAGAGCAGTAAAAATTATAATGAATATGTTATATGGTGCATATATTTAGCTAAATACTCCTCTCTAGAGTTAATTTTTTCTAGCTGACAAATGAGTTTATGGTCAGCAAATATGCTTTTTTCTGAGGTAAATGTGCAGTTGAAACACAATATTTTAATTTTTGTTTCGTAAAAAATGAGAATCTATTACAGTCGAGAAACCAATATTTTTTTCCCAGCCCAATTAATTAATTGTTTTCAATATAATTTTGGCAATAATGTTTTATTAACATTATTTTAATATTACTATCATATAATTATTTTTGAAAATAATTTTCATACTTGGGTTCCTTCTAGCTATTATTAGAATTTTTACATATATAAAATAATTTCCAACTAGTCTTTAAAAACAATAAAAAATGCAATAAATCTATAAATAATAATTCTGCAAATTCTGTAAATATTAACTTTTAAGTAATTAATTAATAAACCTCTAATGTAACTTCCATACCAGTTCCCTGTATGTGACACCAGAACCCCTAATTTTCTTACCTTGAGCTCTGGGTCTTGTACTTCATGCTCAGACTTGTAAAGCTCTGGATCAAAAGGTCCACTGGTGATACGCAGAGGGCCGTTTGCCATGAGCAGCACCGTGAATTTAAACTGCGCTACATATTCACCTTGAAAGAAAAGAAGATGGGGAGGAGACAGAAGGTTTGTCAATGTGACTCTCGAGACTTTGCTGATGGCACCAAACTTCTAAAATAAGAACAGTCTTTGACCTGATCATGCGGCAAATGTGCTGGATGCGCTTCTCTGAGCACCGGCGTGACAGGAAATTATTTTTCATTTTCATTTAGTGATTGGTTGCAAAGGTTTAACCTTATCTTCATGCTTGGTTGAAGGTTTTACATATAAAAGTGAAATTTTATAACTGTGGTACTAATGCCTCACCTTCTTTTTCATGCAGCACACTGAAGGGTTGAAGCAGCTCGTGTTTGGCACACTCAACCACTCCTAGTCGAGCTTTACTCTCATCCTCAAATGCCCTGATAGCACAGACACCAGACCACACAAAGACAGAAAGACAAGGAGAGAGACACAAAGAAATGTGATGAGCAAGAGGTGAAGAGTTTGTTTTGTGCCATGCACTTTCATTTGAGGTGCGAATAACTTCAAAGTCATGCGTTTGATTGGGAGGGAGAGCATGTAAACATATAGCTTGAATACACTGTCAAATGCATTAACGTGAATGCGACCTGGTCTAACAATTTAATGTTTATATAATGCATTTATATCATTTATACATTAGCATTCAAAAATGGCCAGTAAGATTTTGTTGTTGTTGAAGGAAATTAATATTTTTATTCAGCAAGGATGCATTAAACTGATCAAAAGTGTCAGTAAAGTCGGCGCCAATGGCCTCGTGGGCAGCGCTTCGCATGTCCCGAGTTCCAGTCCCGGCTCACGGACCTTTCCCGATCCCATCCCCCCTCTCTCCCACTTCACTTCCTGTCAAAATTACGGTCCAATCCTAATAAAAGGCAATAAATGCCAAAAAAATATATATCTTTAAAAGTGGCAGTAAACTAAGACCTTTATAATGTTCAAATAAATGCTGTTCTTTTGATCTTTCTATATTCAAAGATCCCTGAAAAATGTGCCACGGTTTGCACAAAATATTAAGCAGCACAGCTGTTTTCAACATTAACAACAAAAATTGTTTCTTGAGCAGTTAAACTGCATATTAAAATGATTTCTGAAGGATCCTGTGACACTGAAGACTGGAGTAATGATGCAGAAAATTCAGCTTTTTCATCACAGGAATAAATTGCACTAAAATGTATTAACATTAACAGTTATTTAAACATCTAAAGTACCAGTTCTTTGGTACTAAATTGATTTAAAAAATGTTTTAATTCAATTTAAGCAATATTTTAATTCCCTTTTTGAATTAATATGAATATGTATTATACATTTATAAATTTGTAAGTGATTTATCTTTTCATATTTTTACTTTTGAATTACTGAATTAAAGGGTAACAAAACAGCTTGAGGGCTTTTGCAAAAACCGTACTTCCCTTTTTTCTGTAGTTAAGTAGCATGGATTTCAAAAACAATTCTACTGCACAGACAGCCAAGTTTTAGTAAAAGCTTACCTCCCCTTTAATAATGGATTTCTTCATTTTATTTTTAGGTGGCTGCCCTTCTTTAAATGTAAGTTTACCTAACTTTCAACTAGTGATAATAAAAATATTGAACTTCATTGAACCTAAAACGAATTACCTCAGAGTAAATGGCATGGTATCAAATCGCCGCTCGACCTCGCTAAAGAACACCCTGGAGGTCTTCATCTTCAGTCCATACTGCTTGCTGGGGTCTCGCTTGTAAACAGTGGTCCTCTGCCCGGAGTCTCTAGCCTGCAGGGAGAAAGAGAGCACCGTGATCAGCTATCTGTCGTACGTTAACAGCAGACATCAAGGGAACAGTTGATGCTGAGATGAGTCTTCACCTTTCCCTCTCCGGTGCTAATGAGCACGTCCACAGCATACACCTCATGCACTTCAAATTCTGCCTTCTCGTGGTCCTTCCTTACAGCAGACAAGGACAGAGAGCATTTAGCATAGAGGAACACTCAATCATTTTCAAAAACAATCTAGCGCTTCATTATCCTGACCTTTGCTGGTCGGTGGGGTTCTGAATGATGGTCTTCTCTCCATCAGTCACATGCTGCTTTAACTGATGAGACAGCATGCCTGTGTACAGAGACAGAAGGAACTTTCAAACCATGTTATGATGCTTCAACAGAGAGTGAGTTCAGGTTTCGGTCAGCTCACCCTCGATGGCCATGCATTTGAATGATTGGGCAATCTTGTTCCAGGCCTCTGTGACCTGAGTGTTCTGAGAAAAACAGAAAAACAATTCCATTGATCCATTGTAACTTCCTAAATGCATTTTAAACACTTTGTGAATCACATTTAAATCATTGTTAACTAATAAAAATCAGTTTATTCAAGTTAAATAGAAATTAAAAAAGCTAACAAAAATGACAAGAAACAAATGACTAAGACTGAAAATATATTTTTTTATATTTTTAAATGTTATAATAGTATATAAGTAATAACACTATAATAACATTTTTAAATATTATCCAGTTTATTAAGTAGCATCCTTCTGAAGATATTGTCCCTTATTATATAGTTTTATTCATGAGGATGTTATTAGCAGTTAATTACAGGACCGGATTGATTCTATCTAACCTGATTCCCAGGTTTAACCAGCCGGAGAGCAGCTTCTGCACACAAGTGGGCAGCTTTGATCACATCCGCTTTCCGTCCTGTCACAGGAGCATCCTAGAAGAACAGCAAAGTTAAGTGCACTTCTAACAAAATGAAAAATGAGTTTTGTGGCATTCACAACAAGAGACATACCTTGGTTGCGCCAACCACAAAGCTATGAGCAACGTTGGAGATGAAGCCATCCACATGCACTCCAAGGTCACTGTGAAAAAACAGAATGTAATAATGAAGAAATGTGCAAATAAACATAAAAATACATACATTTATATATTGAACAGAAATAATACTCACATTTTAACCAAGTCACCGCCTTTGAGCGTGTAGTCTGGATCGCTCTTTAGCGGTGAGAAGTGGCACACACAGTTGTTCACAGACACACAGGTGGGAAAGGCAATCCCTGTCACACAAGTATGAAACATTAATCTACTTTTTCATATAGAGTACTTTGTCATAAGTTTGGAAACAATGTGATTGTTAAATGTTTATGAAGTCTCTTATGCTTAGCAAGGCTGCATTCATTTGATCAAAAATACAGTAAAAACAGTAATACTGTGAAATATTATTACAATTTGAAATAACTATTCATAAGAAATGGATGCTGAAAATACAGCTTTGCCATCACAGGAATAAGTGACATTTTTAAATATATTACAAAAAAACAGCTTTTTTAAACTGTAATACTATTTCACAATATTACTGTTTTTACTGTATTTTTGAGCACACAGATGCAGCCTGGGTGAGCATAAGAAATTTGATTAAAACATTTAGAAATGTAATGTTTCCTAACCTTTGAAAAATACTTTATATATAATAAATAATTTCTTTTTTAAATATAAAGTAAAATGTAAAAACAGAATAATTAAAATTTTAAAAAATCTATTTTGATTCATGATTTTAATGAATATATTTACATTTTTAAATATATTTTTAAAATAAATACATAAAAAAATCAAGACAATTAACATTTTTTAAATAAAAAAACACCACATTTAAAATCACTGATTAAGTTCACTTTTGAAATCACTGATTGAAGATTGTAATGGATATTATGTAGCTCTTTCCAGAAGCATTCTTACCTTTCTTTATCTCTTTCTCCTTCTTGAAGACCTTGCCTGTTTCGGCAGTGATGAAAGCATCTCCTTTCTCGCACAGGCTGAGGACAGACACACCAGGCTTGGCTGCCTCGATGACCACCTTCAAAGCCTCTGAAAGAGAAAGATCTCATATTAAACAACAAAGTTTCCTACCCAAAGGATTTAGAAGCTCTCCCTAGAGCACTATGTGACATGACCTGGTCTGAAAAAGATCAATACACATTAAATCAGTAAGCACTTCTGGCAAAAAGAAAGAAATAGAAGATTTCAGTAGCTGACAGCAGCTAAAACTTTCTCAGCACCTGCCAATAAACCTACTGGACACTTTTTTTTTTTTTTTTTTTTTTACACATTACTGTAGCATTAAACCTCCTTATTATATATATATATATATATATATATATATATATATATATATATAATATATATATATATAAAATATATATATATTAGACTGAAACACAACAGGAGACGGTAGGCAGAATGACAGGGTCAGTCGCCACTCACTCTCATTGTAAGGAACAAGATGCAATGAAAGTGAATGGTGACTCAGAGGCTGTCAGTCACTTACATTGTCAAACATTTCCTTTTGTGGTTCATAGTCATGCAGGTTTGGAGTAAAATTAGGGTGAGTGAATAATGACAGAATTTAACTTTTTGGGTGAACAATCACTTTAAGTCGGTACGTTACAACTACAGCTAACTGGCTAACCTGCTAGCCGAATATTTATAAACATAAATAAGGCTCTTAAGATTACAAAACATCGGCTGCCGATGCTTGTCCGTAGGACTTCAAGTTAAGTCAAGTCAAAAAACAAGAAATGACTGGCATCGATGTCTATCTCACTACAGCTCCTCGCAGACACATGGCCGAGCGCTGAGCTGTATCACCGCTCGGTCAAATTCAACCCTTTCTCACGCATAAAGCTCCAGAATCATTCTTACGGTTTGCTATGTCGGCCCCCATCTTGTACTTGGTGACTACCAAGTCATCAGCGATGGTATGCTCTTGCTGGTCGTCGTCTCCTGACATGCTTGTCAGTGGTGGGATTCAAGAGGAGCTCGTAACTTTTTCCCTCGCTTCGCTTGTGGGATGATGGAGCACAGCACGCTTCAGATCTCAAAGCCTGCGCTAGCAGCAGCCGTGGAAACGCGCAAGATGGCCGATTACTGCACCCCACTTCAAAATAAAAGCCGCAGAGCTGTGGATAGATTGACTGAGTGACCTCTGCGGGAGCTCGGGGAAATTGTATCTCGTCATAAATTTTCCAGTTTGGCATAGAGATGTCAAAGAATGTTTTGTGTACAAACAAAACATATTAGGATAAATCTTTAAAATCTTACATTTCTTTTTTTTTTTTTTGTTAAAGTTAATTAAAATGCTTTTATTTTTTAGGTTTTATTGTTTGAAACTTTTATTTTCTGAATAATCTGAATAATTTCAATATTTATTGTGTATCACACACATACACACACGCACACACAATGTTATGTTATTTTAAAGTCAGCTAATGTGTGAGGAGAATAAAGAAAAAATCATAAATATCATCATGGCAAATATTTTTATTCAATTTATGCAATTTCCTTTCCAACCAATCTGTAATGTTTTTCAAAAACTGGAATACAAATGAACTCGTAAAAGAATCATTTTATTGCCTTCATCAGATTTTGTGTTGTCTCTCTCTATCCTCAAAATAACATGCATGGGATTTGCATGAAATTACAATTACAATATTTTGCACTTTAAATGTGCCATTTGTTGTCATTTTCAAGCACCATGTTGAGTTTATAGTGGTTCATGAAACGACTCTAGATCTGCTGTTTATCAGACTTGTGAGTACGTTCGTTTTATTATTGATGTGAAGAAATCTAAATCTAACAAAGTATACATGTAATTGAGCTCGACTGGTTTCAGAATACCTAACGAATGTTAAAAGTCGGTCCAGTTTAGTGAATCAAAACACTGGTGATTAAAGTAAATCCTAAATGGTCATGTTCGACTTGAAATTAACCAACCGTAGTAGCTTGTGAAAGCTGTCATGTAAAGATTATAAATTGTGTTGATAACTTGTAGGCTATTTTATATCATTTAAATGAATCCTGGTAAACGCCTAAGATGTAAAGCATTAACAACAAAACAGTATTTTTTTATTTCAGACAAACCATAATCTAAATTCAGTTTTTAAACCGTTATTTTCTAACTCTGCTGTTTACCTGTAAATAAAAGTAATAAAATATGCAACAATCTGACTCACAGACTTAGTTCAATCTTTATATTTCTTTTTTTATTTATATAAAATGATTTTTACATTTTTTAAAAAATATATTTTTAATATAATAACCTGCTCTAGCTTGACAAAACATTGGTGACAGCTAAATATTTTCATATAATAATAATTAAATATGGGAGACAATAAACTTGAAAGATTACTTTTACTGACAGAGAAAAATTAATATACAATAATTTTGTTTTTTTTCAAAAAAAAAAAAGTTCCTCATTGAGTACACAAAAATCATCGTCTTAAGAAACAAACATTAATCTATACAAAACCACAGGAGTTGCACATCAGAGACACACAAGTGGAGGTAGGCCAATCTTCAACAAGACAAGTGATTTTATACTATAATAAAGTATAATATTTTGTTGGCACCTTAGCATAAATTTATATGTTCAAATACTGAACACATGGTAGATATATGTCCTTAGAAACTGCCAGTCCATTCTGTTTCCACCACTGATCCATCACATTATTTATGTTAGTGAGTTGAAGTCAGTAATTATGTGCAAACAGCATCCTGCTTGTGGAACAGTCTGCTGTGCCAGTAGTCCGGGTTGTCAAATGAAGTGTTTTGCGCCTCCACTCCAGCACACACTTTTATGTAGGATCTGAGACCAGCCTTTTGTGGCTCCTCTCCTACAACAGGTCTTCCCTTTACCGGAAAGTTCTGATAATCAACCTGATCTCTGTCCTCAGAGCCAGTTCTCCCAGAAGCCTCCATGTCCACATATTCACTGCGCCGTGTAGTGAGATCAGAATCCTCGTTCTCCTTATGTCTTGCACTTACATTTTGGTAAATCTCTTCTCTGCTGTCACTCTCCACTTCATCTGGACTGCTCGCCGGACTGTTTTGCTGGTTTATGGCTGTACGTATGTCCATGTATTCATACTCGACCACCGCTTCTTGTGGCTGTGGCTCCGAGGGTGGCTCTTCCTCTACAGGGCTGCTCTCAGACTTGTTCTCATCAGTAGTACATGTTTCTGTTCCAACCAGACTGTATTCACAAGCAGCAGCAGCAGCAGCAGACTCCACACTGTCCCCTTCAGGTGGACTAGTACCTTTATCTGACTGTTCGGTTTGTGTTGAGTCAGTGTCTCTCTCCTGTGGTAAAATGCTGCATGTGTAAGGAGAAGCAGGGGAGGATGGGTTGCACAGTGCTGAAGAACCATCAGTGCTGTCTGTGGGTGAAGTAGAAAGCCGAGGGGGCTGTTTGTTCATTAGCTCGTACTCTTGTACATCTGTTTTGGCGGCACTCTTTGAGTTTCTGGATCTCTTACCATGAGGAACAGTGCTTCTGGAACCTAAATGAGAAGATATGTCTTATAAAAATGGCACACAGTTGAGTCCCAATAATGACTATACATAAACTGCAAGTGCGGTATTGGTTTACCTCTTTCTGTGGGTAACACGTATCCATAATTGTCCTCGTCTACACCTTCCAGACCTGAAGAAAACGGATCTGAGGCCACAGACACGCCGGTGGACATGTAGGCGCTGTCCATACGGCTGCGGCCTCTGTGCATACTACCTGTTTGAGAAGCCATTTCAATGTCCACCACGGTTCCTCTGCCCTCTGAGCACTCTGACTCTGTCCTCACTGAGCCCGACTTTCTCCTCCTTTGGGCTCTCATCTGTGTGGGAACAATACAAATAGATTGCTTCATATTCGTATATGGGTAGTTGACGTATCAATGTGTCCTATGGTGTGACGGAAAAATGTAAAAAACAAACAAACAAAAAAAAACCCCTCTAACATTGAAGATAAACCTCTCTTATGCTATTTGTAACTCTAAGAATGAAGATACATTTTTCTCATGTTATTTGTATCTTAAGGTTTTTTTCTCTACATTTTTGCTATGTCACACCATAGGACACAGTCCAATTCTTATTTGTCAACTGCCCATATATACATATAGTACAGTACGGTATGCAGTTACGTTGTGGTGCTATTGTGAACGGAAGACACGGAAGAGAAGAAATTGTTGAATAAAGTTGTTATTTTTGTTTTCTTTGTTCAAAAAAAGTATTCTCGTAGCTTCATAACATGACAGTTGAACCAATGATGTCCCATGGACTATTTTAACGATGTCCTTACTACCTTTCTGGGCCTTGAACGTGTCAGTTGCATGGTGTCTATTAGGGGTGGCACGGTTTGCGGAAAAAAACCGAACCGTACGGTTCTCCACTCACGGTTCGGCACGCGCTAGGACCGCGGTTCATCTTCAGTCTGACAACGCATCTGCAATATGGTTTGTAATAACACGTGAAAAAAACAGGGTTCGGCTAATGTGTGCTTCTGTTGATGGAAGCGCATTCTGGCTTCCCAGTGCATCACAACAACAGCGATGGAAAAAAAAAAAAAAAAGTGGACAAACCATTCACTCTTGTTCAATGCGAGTGCCGTATGCTGGAATATGAGCGGTCATTAATTCCGTCATCACCCGGGTGCTGATAGCGCGCGCACACAGGTGAGACCTGAACAGCACCTGTTGATATCTGTATTTAAACCAAACTCATGTAAGCTTTGCCAGTTTTAACATTTAAGAGCCAGTGGATGTGAGCTCGCGCGCGCAGTGAGAAGATTTGTGCGTGCGCTCATCAGAAGCGCGCAAACCCGCGCCTCAGAACGCGCGCAAATATTAAGCTCTCTCTGAGGTATTGTGTTTGAATGGACAAATTCACACAAACATTATGTCAAAATGCCCGTCTTGGTAAGTATCATATGTAGCAGACATAGCCGGCTGAACGTACAGTATCAGTGCACTGGATCAGTGCATTCTTTTAAAGTGACAGCACTTTCTTAATATTAATCAAACAGCAACAACAATGAAATCACTCACTGCTCTTGACTGAATCGCTTTTGTAACTTTAATAAAGATTAATCTTTAATTTATACAGTCAAATATGCAATGCTGTTTTACATTTGATTACTTTATTCCATTTCTGTACCTAAAAACTAATGCTATAGACCTACCTTAAAAAAAACCCCTGAAAATCATTATTTTATTTGTTTCTTTACTCTATTGTATTTATTTGTGCTGTTGCTTGTAGTTAGATAGATTATTCTTATTTTCTTTGTTTTTATTTGACAGTATAGTTTTTCCCTAAATATACCGAACCGTACCGAAACCGTGACTCTAAAACCGTGATACAAACCGAACCGTGAAAAAGTTGAACCGTTCCACCCCTAGTGTCTATGCAGGGTCAGAAAGCTCTCGGATTTCATCAAAAATATCTTGATTTGTGTTTCAAAGATGAACGAAGGTCTTACGGGTTTGGAAGTACATGAGGGTGAGTAATTAATGACAGAATTTTCATTTTTGGGTGAACTATCTCTTTAACTGTTAAAAAGTGCTATAAGTAAATATGAAATAAACTGAAAACATTTTGTTTTTTTTGTTTTTTGTAATATTACACTTTAATACCAATGTTTCAATTACCAGTTACAATTGCTTTCACTTACACAGTATAAATGAGTCTTTAAATATAAAAATATATAGCTGACTTTAGATTTTATGAAAGGGGTTTCTTGCAAGAAGATTATATATGGGGGTCCTTGGCACCAAAAAGTTTGAAACCCCCTGATCTAGTGCATGTTCATACTGTGATGTAACAAAAAAAGTTCATTTGAGCTGAAAGCTTGAAGTTATATATATAACTGTAGTCAAGACAACATGATGAGATGATATGAAAGCTGACCTGTCTATGGTCTTCCCCTGGGGTCATGGGGAGATAGCCTATCGGTGTTGTGTGTTCTGTGGTGCCCTGAAGAGAGAGAAAAAATGATTTCAATTAAATGCTGTTCTTTTGAACTTTGTAGTCATCAAAGAACACTGAAAAAATCAGCATATTCGAATGATTTCTGAAGGATCAAGTGACTCTGAAGACCAGAATAATGACTGATGAAAATTAAGCTTAGTAATCACAGGAATAAATTACATTTTAAAATAGAATAATATAAAAATGTATTTTAGATTGTAATAAAATTTCGTAATACTACTGTTTTTAGTGTATTTTTTACTGCATCAAATCAATTCAGCCTTGGTAGGTATAAGAGATTTTGTTGAAGTGTATTGCAGACATCTCACTTTGTAGGAGGCCATACGGAGGCGAGAATGACTTCTAGTTGGTGACAGCTGGAGGGGAGGAGTAGCAAACCCATTCTGCAATACCTCATTATCATCATCATCCTCCTCCAAGTTTCCCTCTAAATGAGAGCTTTTAACATATCGTTGGTGGCTTTCATCTGCACCAGCGCTATTCTGAGGCGGCTACATTACGACACAGAAATCAATGTTAGAAGCAATCACAAACCTGCTTCCTGGAGAACATTTCCATATAAAATCTTGATTTCTTACTTTCACCACAAGGTATCGTGGTGGATCCCTTGCCATTCTCGTAAATTCACTGGCGAGCTCTTTAAAAGTAGGCCTTACATTCTCATCAATCATCCAGCCTGAGGATAGAAGGGTTAAAATGTGTTTAGAAAGATTTTCTGTGCCCTAACAGCACTTAAAATCATTAAAGGTTTCCCAAATGTGTCTAGCATCTGCCTTACACTTGACCATGACCATGTAGACATCTATGGTGCAGATCTGTGGTTGAGCCAGTCGCTCTCCTTTCTCCAGTAGACCTGGGACATCATGAGGATGCATGGATGCATATGGCTCGGCTCCATATGACATCATCTCCCATACAGTCACCCCTGGAATAAGCAAGAAGAACTTCAAACAACTAAACAAAATCAAACATCTGATATTCAACAGCACTGAGACTCACCGTAGCTCCACACATCACTCTGATGAGTGTATCTTCTGAAGAGGATGCTCTCTAATGCCATCCATTTTATTGGCATCTGAAAAAGAGACCATCTTAAAACATCAAAACATGAAAGGCTTTTTAAATTAATACGTTCAGCAATAATGTATTAAATGGATCAAAAGTGACAGTAAAGACTTTTAAATTGTTACAAAAATATCCTATTTTCAAATAAATGCTATTCTTTTGAACTTTTTATTCATCAAAGAATCCTGAAAAAATGTATCACAGTTACCACAAAATATTAAGCAGCACAACAGCGTTCAACATTGACAAATGTTACAAATCAGCATATTAGAATGATTTCTGAAGGATCATGTGACACTGAAGACTGAAGTAATGGCTGCTGAAAATTCAGCTTTGCCATCGCAAATTGCCTTTTTAAAAGGGTCATATGACATTGCTAAAAAGAACATTATTTTGTGTATTTGGTGTAAAGCAATGTGTTTATGAGGTTTAAGGTTCAAAAAACACATTATTTTCCACATTCTGTACATTATTGTTGCTCCTCTAAGCCCTGCCTTTCTGAAACACGTCGATTTTTACAAAGCTCATCGTTCTGAGAAGCGAGGCGTGCTCTGATTGGCCAGCTATCCAGTACGTTGTGATTAGCCGAATACCTTAAGCGTGTGACGGAAATGTTACACCCCTTTACCGTATTGTGATGCCGTGTCCCGGCGCGATAACACAAAAACAATAAAACCCATTACAAACGAGGCATTTGTTGCATCCAGTGGAGACATAATTACTGATTATAATGACTTATACTGTCTTTTTACGCGTCGCGTAAACATTACCATATCTGCATTTGTGATCGGAGAAGTGACAAACAACAAGTGCTACTCTACACAGCTCAAAACTCACATTTGAATTGTCAGTAGCAGAAACGTACTTACTAGCTGTGAGTCAGAAGCATCAGACTGTCCTTGCAAAGTTGGAATTGCCCCACTTTATAGAAACAGCCTTTGTGCAAGCCGGCATTGTAGGGTACACTTCCAGGTTCAGGAAATAGTCCTCCGTAAAATGCGCTGCACACACTCTAATACTTGGTTTGAACTGGAACAGTGATGTAAATACAACTGAACCACTGATTTCTAGTTGTGGACTCTTTTGGAAGCCCAAACAAAGTACTTTTACTTTCTAGAATAATAGTTCCGCCTTCTTTCTTTGTGTATACGTTTGGGCGGTGTTATGCAAATCTTCCCACACCATGACGTAGACATGTGGGGGCGTGTTTAAATGAGCCGTTTTAGGGGGGCGTGGACAAGTCTTAACTTTTATTAAGAATATCTCTTTGGTTTTGAGATTTTAGTCTTTGCAACTTCAGGGATCTTATCTATGCACAAACAGCTTATAACACTCCAAAGAGAAAGGAAAACTTGAAATTGCATCATATGACCCCTTTAAAATATATTATAAAATTAAAAAAAGTTTCAATTTTGTATAAACTGTAATAATGTTAAACTATTACTGCTTTACTGTTTTTAAATGCATGAATGCAACCCTGGTGAGCATTAATTAAAAAACATAAAAAAATCATACCAAACCCAAACTTAACAGTAGTGTCTCAGAAGTTTAATCTGTAAATTACCTTGTGTTCACTGTACACATATTTCTTATCATCTGGATACAGCAGGTCTACCACCCCAAAGTCTGAGATCTGTACTATGTAGTCACTCTTGAGCAGCACGTTGCGTGCAGCGAGGTTCCTATGGGCTATGCAGTGCTCCTCAAGATAATACATTCCCTAAAGATACATACAGATGTTGTGTATAAACATTATGCACCGATAAGTTTTGTGTTAGAACTATTTCTCATCTTCAGTCATCTCACCTTTGCAATCTGCACACACCAGTTGAGCAGACGCTGGGGATCCAGGCTGTCTTTGTGTTGGCGAAGGTGTTGCAGTAAGGATCCCTGAGGACTGAGCTGGGTGACCAGCTGCAGACTTGTTCCCGGACAGATCCCAAGGAGACGCACTATATACGGGTGATCCAGGCTTCCCATCGCAAGCATGTGCTGTGGACAGGTGAAAAATAAATATGAAAGCATGAAGCAACATATGTATGAAGGTACATTATTGCAAGCTAATGTCTCACATCAGTAATCTCTGTGAAGGTCTGCCGGCCACTGCGGTCTTGGATGGTTTTTATAGCCACAGGGATTTTTACAGAGTCTCCTTCAGGAATCCAAAAGCCCTGAGGATAAAGTCACTTAAGCTTAATCACAGTTCAGAGAACAGGTAACTCAGTTCAAGATTGAGTTGAGCAAAAGCAAACTTAATGTGTGAGTCATTCCAACCTTATTCACAGTGCCAAAGACTCCGTAGCCCAGAAGTTTGCCCTTTCGCAGCTCTTGTGGTTTTAGGGTGCGAGCATGCACTTTTGTCCCCTTCTCTCCTGGATCCAGTGGCTCCATGCTCTGTGTGAGGACAGGAAGAAATATGCATCATATAATTTTGATGACCAAGGAAGTGCAGTGGACTTCAGAGTATCACAAATACTTTCTGAAGGCAATGTTTATTCAGTTACTCAATATTAATACAATACAATATTAAGCTAGACTAGCTTTGCTGTGTGTAAAAAAGATTTTTTTTCATGCTTTTGAAAGTCTCTCATGCTCACCAAGGCTACATTTATTTGATTAATAATACAATACAAACAGTAATATTGTAAAATATTATTACAACTAAATGTTTTGTATTTGAATAGATTTTTAAATAAAATTTATTCCTGTGATGGCAAAGCCAAATTTTCAACAGCCATTACTTCAGTCTTCAGTGTCACATGATCCTTCAGAAATCATTGTAATGTGATGATTTGTTGTACAAGAAACATTTTATGATCAATGTTGAAATTAGTTATGCTGCTTAATATTTTTATGAAAACCTTGATTTACGTAATATATTGTCTTCAGGATTTATTGACAAATAGAAAGTTCAAAAGGACAAAATTTATTTGAAACTAACAATTACTTTTTACTTATTTACTATTACTTTATAGTCACTTTTGATCAATTTAATATGTTCTTCTTAATAAAAGTATTGGTAAAATTCACAATAAGCTCTCATTTGTTAACAATGGTTAATGCATTAACAAACAGGCTCTAACGAACTATGAATTTTACAGCATTTATTAACCTTTGTTACTGATCATTTATAATAATGCTCATGTTCATGTTAGTTCTCAGGATGTTAACCAATCTAACAGAGACAACTTTTGATTTCAATGAATGTATTACTGTATTAGTAAATGTTGAACTTAACATTAACTAAGATCAATAAATGCTGTAGAAGTATTAATCATTTGTAGTTCCCGTTTAGCAATGAGGTTAACAAATGAAAACTTATTGTAAAATGTTATAAAGGCATGAATTTATTTTTCTGAGCTATTATATAGATTGTAAATATATATTTTATTACTTTTGATTACTTTCATGTAGGTTAAGTAAAGTCCTTTGTATTTAAGCAGGCAAAATGGCTCACCTCACCACTCTCCAGGTACCTTCTCAGTGCTCTTTTGCGGCGGATGGCCAGGCCTCTGTGATACAGCAAACCAAGCACAAACAGTGCCAGGAGCACGATGATACCAGCAAACACAGCAACTGATATACCTGCAATCTGAGAACTAAGAGGAAGGTGTTTGGTTAAGGAAAACATAACTGATGTTAACATCTGACAACGTTTGTGCTTTCTGATTGTAACCAGAAGAGGGCGCTACTAACCTGTTCACAAGTCTGTCGAGCTCTATACAGTTTGTGAGTGCAGGGCCTGTGCATCTGGTGAGGGGACAACATAACCACAAATTAATTTTTCATTTCATCCACAGTGTCCTCAGAATGAACAATTGGAACTGACATCTGTAGAGCACATTCGTTTTAGCGAGAATTACCCTCTTGTGCAGTTGAGGTGACAGGGCTTACAATGACCTTCTGCATTTGGATATTTAAAAATGGTCTGACCCTTTTCCCCATTCACTCCATTAGGACAAGCAGAAACACAGTGAGGGCCATCCATCAGGTTCGAACATGCTACACACTGATCAGCACCCTGAAGCACAAAAAAAGAAAGGCCAACTTATATAAGTTATTTATGAGGATAAAGTATGAGGATAAAGTAGAACAAATATTCCTGTCACTAAGCACCCGTGCTAAGACAAACAGTTCACATGATTT
The DNA here is from genome assembly GCA_021397915.2 of Tor tambroides. NCBI lineage: Eukaryota > Metazoa > Chordata > Actinopteri > Cypriniformes > Cyprinidae > Tor > Tor tambroides. The sequence continues at coordinate 103,993 of JAFVLL020007484.1, forward strand.
TTTTTTATTAAGTCACTGTTAAAAGTGATGTATTGCACAATGAACAGTTCTGAATCAAAGAGCCTGCAAAGCCTGTCTGGCAGGTTACTGTAATCAACTGAACATGCAGACATTACACAGAGAGTGTGTGGGTTGGAATTTTTTACCGTAAAATACTTTTGTTCACATCATTATCATAACAGCCTCTAGCACTATCATATACAGTAAGAGAGATTAAAAATGTGTCAAATAGCCACTGGTAAAAACAAAGACTTGGACATTATAAAGTTTAAGAAAACAAACCACATGAACAGCAGATGTAAGCCAGGAAAAATCGGAGATATTTTCCTATGTTCTCTAAGCGGGGTAAAATCTAACTAAACGAATATGCAGACTGTGTTATTTTATAGACTACAAAAGCTAGGATATGACTTGTGCACAGGAACAGAAACCTGTCTCTGAACGTTTAAGCTTTTAATAGAGTTGCTTCATGCCTAAAATAGATTTACAGACTGATAGACGAAATCTATAAAGATGAGAGAGGGAGAAAGCTATGGGACCCCAAATTTGATAATCAATAATCAAAATTGATAAATAAACAAATAAACAAATGAGTCACAATTTCAAAAATAATCAGTCTTAATTTAATTCAGTGCCACATTTGGACGAGTGTTATTTTAGTATTATTTATATACTATTAGTATTTCATATAGTAATATTTTGAAAAAAAAAAATTTCAGTTTATTTAACTTTATTTTTTCCAGTTTTACTTAAACAAAAATGAGAAATATTGGCAACTAACTGACATTTTTCGTCTAATATTTAAATTTTATTTAAATTTTATTTAATTGAATCAAATTAACAACTATATCAACACTGAAATGTTTCCCCTGTGGACAGCTAAAGCAAAATGAATGAAATAAAAAGGCTAAGTAAAAGTGTTGCATACTTTTCCTTTGCATGTTTGTTTTCCATTTTGGGGTAAACATTCAGGGTGACAAGCAAGGCACTCTCCATTCAGTCCTGCAAACTCCCGTGGCTCTCTGTGGACACACACAGTCCTTCAGACACTGTCCCAACTTTAAATCAATTAAACTAAATAAAAACTTACAATAAATCTAACAAGCATACTGACCCAGAGTACAGGTTGCAGTGGGATACACAGGTGCTGTGCCGACTGTGGTTCCTGCATGACAAACACTGCTCAGGCCCCGGGCCCCAACATCCTGCGTCTGAGCACAGTGGGTCACACACATGGCCCTCTTCCTCTGTTTACATGAACACAGACATGCAAAACAAAGGATTGTTTGTGTACAAGTTAACGATGGACAACAAAATAATAACATACATATGTGAAAAAAGTAGTATGCATTCTTAACTTAACTTACCACACTTGATCTGGGGTTTGTTGTCCTTGATGTCATTATCACGGTTACTGGTGACAATCTGGGTCCAGTTAACGGTGTGATGATAACACAGGTTTTTATTTTGAGTGATGTACACACTGCCATCGCTGATCTCACGCAAGGAACGGAGTCCTAGAGACGTGAGGGAGGGAATCTTCATCACCAACAAAGAGAAGGGCCTAATGGAGAGGATGAAATGACTGAGAAATTGGAGCAAACACGGGACAGATCCACAGTGATTTCCCTTGAGATCTTATATATATAAGCACCCATGCCAGATTATAAAACGAAAGCAGATGAACCATTCATGACCCTGAATATGTGCTCATACATGCCCCTCTAATCCTTACAGAAACATTTCACAACCTATCAGGAATATTGTCGTCATTACTTGGAACCCACAGCAGAAAAAAAGACAATGTTTGTGCATTGAGAGATCGAGAGAGAGCAGTACAGAAATACCGGTTTTCAGACAGTTAGTTTTGCGGTTTGCAGGGAGTACATACCTCTTGCGGCTGTGGGACAGACATAAGCACATGTGTAGAATGAAGGGAGTAACACACAAAACACAGGGAACACACACACACACACACAAAAAAAAAAAAACAATGGTGAGACGCACACAATGTTAAACACTGCAGGATTAAAAAGCATTAAAACACTTAGTGGAGAGACAAACATATTAGAGATTAAATAAACATGGAATGTGACTGGGATAAAACACACAAAATAATGACTGATGTGCACACTCACACACACACACACACACACACACAGGGTCCAACATTACAGTGACAATCAATGAAGGATATTAAAATCGAAACAGAATACTGAAAACTAAAATCAATCTTTTTACATGCTTCAAGTAATTTTAGGCATCTAAATTATAATTTACATTATGAAAAATGGATATTCATTTTGAGACTGATTAACTTTGATGAGAAAAATTTACTTTAAGTGAGCATTAGATAGTGGTAAAAATGAGTGTAAACAATTATATGTTCAAGATTGTCTGATATATACAGTGCCTTTTAAAAGTTTAGGATGAGTAAGATTTTTTTAAAAGAAATTAAAAGAAACTTCATCAAGGATGTATTAAATTGATTCAAAAAATTGATCAAGTGACAGTAAAGACACTTACGTTTCAAGATGTACAAGATTCCTATTTCAATAAATGCTATTCTGAACTTTCAAATTAAAAATCTTGAAAAAACTTAGCTTCCACAAAAATATTAAGCAAAACTGTTTTCAACAATTGCATAGAAATGTTTCTTGAGCAGAAAATCAGCATATTAGAGTGATTTCTCAAAGATCATGTGACACTGAATACTGCAAAAATCAGCTTTGCATCACAGCAATAAATTACATTTTAAAATAAATTGAAATATAAACAGAATATAAACATAAGATATTTCACAGTATTACTCTTTTAACTGTATTTTTTTATCAAATATGCAGTCTTGGTGAGCATAAGACACTTCTTTCAAATACAATTAAAAAATCTGACCCAAAATGTTACGTACATCAATATTGAACAATACAAGTTTAAAAAAAGAACAATATAACAATATATAATATAGAACAATGGAACAAATATAGAACAGTATATAAAAGTTTGGAATAACAATAATGCAGTACAGTGGGGAAAAAAATTATTTGATCCTCTGCTGATTTTATAGTTTGTCCACTGACAAAGAAATGATCAGTCTATAATTTTAATGGTAGGTTTATTTGAACAGTGAGAGACAGAATAACAACAACAACAAAAAAAATCCAGAAAACGCATTTCAAAAAAAGTTATAAATTGATTTGCATTTTAATGAGTGAAATAAGTATTTGACCCCCTTTGCAAAACATGACTTAGTACTTGGTGGCAAAACCCTTGTTGGCAATCACAGAGGTCAGACGTTTCTAGTAGTTGGCCACCAGGTTTGCACACATCTCAGGAGGGATTTTGTCCCACTCCTCTTTCCAGATCCTCTCCAAGTCATTAAGGTTTTGAGGCTGATGTTTGGCAACTCGAACCCTCAGCTCCCTCCACAAATTTTCTATGGGATTAAGGTCTGGAGGCTGGCTAGGCCACTCCAGGACCTTAATGTGTTACTTCTTTAGACACTCCTTTGTTGCCTTGGCCGTGTGTTTTGGGTCATTGTCACCCATCCACGACCCATTTTCAATGCCCTGGCCCTGACAGTACATGGCCCCGTCCATTGTCCCTTTGATGCGGTGCAGTTGTCCTGTCCCCTAAGCAGAAAAACACCCCCAAAGCATAATGTTTCCCCCTCCATGTTTGACGGTGGGGATGGTGTTCTTGGGGTCATAGGCAGCATTCCTCCTCCTCCAAACACAGCGAGTTGAGTTGATGCCAAAGAGCTGGATTTTGGTCTCATCTCACCACAACACTTTCACCCAGTTCTCCTATGAATCATTCAGATGTTCTTTGGCAAACTTCAGACGGGACTGTACATGTGCTTTCTTGAGCAGGGAGACCTTGCGGGCGCTGCAGGATTTCAGTCCTTCATGGCGTAGTGTGTTACCAGTTGTTGTTTTCTTGGTGACTAGTCCCAGCTGCCTTGAGATCATTGACACGATCCTCCCGTGTAGTTCTGGGCTGATTCCTCACTGTTCTCATGATCATTGAAACTCCACGAGGTGAGATCTTGCATGGAGCCCCAGACCGAGGGAGATTGACAGTTATTTTGTGTTTCTTTCATTTGCGAATAATCACACTAACTGTTGTCACCTTCTCACCAAGCTGCTTGGCGATGGTCTTGTAGCCCATTCCAGCCTTGTGTGGGTCTACAATCTTGTCCCTGACATCCTTGGACAGCTCTTTGGTCTTGGCCATGGTGGAGAGTTTGGAATCTGATTGATTGATTGCTTTCAGATTGTGGTGTCTTTTTATACAGGTAACAAGGTGAGATTAGGAGCACTCCCTTTAAGAGAGTGCTCCTAATCTCAGCTCCTTACCTGTATAAAAGACACCTGGGAGCCAGAAATCTTGCTGATTGATAGGGGATCAAATACTTATTTCACTCATTAAAATGCAAATCAATTTATAACTTTTTTGAAATGCGTTTTTCTGGATTTTTTTTTTGTTGTTATTCTGTCTCTCACTGTTCAAATAAACCTACCATTAAAATTATAGACTGATAATTTCTTTGTCAGTGGGCAAACGTACAAAATCAGCAGGGGATCAAATAATTTTTTTCCCCACTGTATATACATTTTCATGGCCAGTATAATTCACCCATGTAAATTTGTATGTTTGGCAAAAAGTTAATATTGGACCCTGCAAACACACATAAATCACATACTCTCACACACACCTAAACACTTTCAGTCTTACTTGAGTAGAGATCTTCCCTGAATGGTAGTGAAACTGGAGAAAACAGACAGATCGCTGAGTTCATCAGGCCAAGACTGAATGTTCAAAATTCCTACAAATCACACACACACCGTTGAGTCACAACATGACGCGGAATGACGTGACAAAAACTACAGCAACAAGAACACAAACAGAGAACAATCAGTTTAAGCCTAAAATAAAGAAGCATACCAGTAATTTCTCTGACAGTGTTAAACACTTTGAGTTTTTCAGGCTCCAGAGGTGGTATGTTATGATAGACGTCTCTGCAGAATAAGAACAGTGTGGATATTAGCATAAACAATTTCAGTAATGGACTCCCTGTGGCTGCTCATCAATCAGCTCTGTTTATTCATCAGTTAATAATATGTGAAATTAATCTAAGCTGAGAAATAGCCTGTGAATCACATATAAAGGCCTAATTAAAGCTTTCGATGATATTACAGGGCAAAGGTCTGGAATATAGCACAGACTGTTTATGACACAGTGTTGTTCAGGGCTGAAAGAGCTTATTAAAGGAGTGTGTTTATGTGTGTGTCTTACCCTTTGATACCTAAGATCAGAAAATGTAGACTTCCTTGGATCTTGGTACAGTTGATAAAGCTGTCTATGTTACTAGAGTCCACAGTCTGTCTATTACTGGCTCCCGTTCCCTCACATACTATACAGAGAAAGAGAAAAAAATCTGAGGGGCCACATGACACCAAATGAACTGTATCTTATTCAAGACTCATAAGCATACACTGCATTCAGTTGCTGTGGTCCAGTAAATTAAATAATGGTTAGATGGACACTTTACCTTTGGGGCACAGGCCAATGCAAGGTTCACACTGCTTAATGCCATTTTTCTTTTTTTCTCTTTTACCAGGAGGGCAACTGCTCACACATGCACTGCCATCCACAATAAAGTGACCTGAAAAAAAAGAGGATAAATGCATCCATTCTACATAGCACACTCTTTAATATATGTCTTAAAAGTCTTATAAAATTCTCTTTTTTCTTTAATGTGCTTTGTAAACTACCATTATAATAGCATCATATACAAACACAGTCCTCAAAAAAGAGCCCCCTGCCATGAAAGTGCATTTTGCTTCATTTCTACTAAAAACCTTAAAAAAAAAAGTACATATACATAAAATTTCTATAAATAAAAAACATGTTTTTTAAGACATTTTCAAAAGGAATTATTTTATTTTTTTGAAGGAATAATTTTGTGGTTATTTGTTTTTTTGCCACTGTGGTTTTCTGTATATAATTTTTGATGGTAAGTGACAATGATTTGATTTGTTTATGTTGCTTAAGTCAGATAAAAAAAATAATTACAATTTCTATAAATTAAAAATAATTAAAATTCTAAACCATATGTATTTTAAAAGACTTTTTAAGAATTATTTAAGAATATTTATTTTTAAAGAAAAATATTTTTTAAATCATTAAATTATTTTAAGCATTTTTATATTTTTGTTCATTATTTATTTATTTGTTTTTTTTCCTGTGACTTTCTGAATATGCTTTTAATGGGAAGTTAAAGTCAGTTTTCTTTAGCATACTTTTGGTATCTCTGATTTGATGTTGCTCAAGACAAGCAATCATACATTGTGGTTTAAAACCATGTATTATGTTGCAATTCCTAAAAATGGCACCAGCAATCTCTCCTGTGTTTTATTTACTCTGCTACGCCAACGCAGGTGGTGTTTGGTGAGTGTTAATTGTGGACTCTCCAGCCACAAATTTAATCAAAAAGAACAACACAGTGATGGGAGTGGTGTAGCACCATTCAAATCTGGTGTTTGTTTAAACTTGTGTCATGTTTACCAAGTCGTTCATGGTCTTCCATGGATACGTCAATGGAGTTCTAATGCACTGTCAATGAGGCATATCATCCAGATCTCTCACTGAATGCTCCCTGAGTTCTTTCACAGTTCATTTACAATAATTTACTAACCTATATATCATTTCCAGCAGGTTTCAAACCAGCTATATTTAAATTACAATCCAAGATCTTTATTGACCAAGCCACCATTTCCTCAGAAACGGGTTATTTATTTTCAGGCCCATGCTTTAGTAAAACTCTCCTCTGTGGTAAACTGCTTGTAACTCACCAGGACATTTGGGTACGCAGATGGAACCGTACTGATACATGGCTTCAGAGTTGGGCTCCAGCTGAAAGGTCTGTCGGTTGTACACCAGGGGCCAAGGGCAGTGAGGGACGCAGGCGCCTGAGTGATTGACATGTCGACAGGCCTGTTGGGAGAGTATCAGAGTCGAAAGCCTGAGAAAAGTTTGTTATAATGCTTTGTTTTGTTTTCATTGTATTAGCCTCTAACAATAGATGTGGCAGATCTTGAGCAATTAGAGTATAATGGCAATGGTGCTAGTACTCACAAAGCAGTCTGTGTCTCTTGGTCCAATGCAGCCTCCAGCACACTCTGTGTGGCAGCACTCATTATGGTTGGTCCCAAAACAGTGGCCATGACACTGAGGCGCACACACTGTTTTTGTCACTGAAACACACAGACAAAACACCTTAGTATCGCTTTGTATAACAGTAGGACAGTTCATAGCACCCACAGGAAAAACGCAAGATGTTCTCTATTTACCATTATATTGGCAAAATAAATTTGACAAACTATCCAGGGCATATTTGTGCTTGCGCTCTGGAGAGCATCAAAAGCTTTCTACACTGAAAAAAATGAAACTACATTTTTTTAAAGTAAGTGGTTGCAAACAATTTGATTTAGCTACATTTAAAAATACATACATGTTAAAAGATAGTCAACTAAATTTGTTTATTTATTGCTGAGTTTTGCAAGCTTGCAGATCCTCTTATTATAACAAAACGTCATGATATCGTGATAAACTAAGATGAGGGACAGCTTTTTAGTAATTATAAAGGGAGTGCTCTTTTTTTGCTTTCTAGGTTATATATATATAAATCCATTCAGAATTTGTATAAAACTTTAGTTTTTTCGGCCACATACAGTACACACTGCAACGTTTTGAGAACGACATTGCATATTTATGCAGGATTCACACTTGAAAGAGCAATGGACGGGACAAAAATATACATGAAAATTGATGTGCATCTGCAGCACACTCAGTATTTAATTCTGGATAAAACTGTGTTTGAGCAGTTTTCATTATCAGTAATTCACACTTAGCACACATGGAGTTTTATGTGGGAGTAAGCTATGCTTCAAAGTATATTTGTTAATTTCCTCCTTGAAAATCTCTATACAGTAAACATAAAAGCACACGGCCTTCATCGAATACTCCTTGCATCTGTTGACTTCATCTTTTGTGTGAATTATTTGATTTTATTTAGTGCAAAACTCTGGTTTCAACAGCTCTGATAAGTAATAAACAACCTGATATATGGCTGGCCAATGTTAACTTTATTTTAATCAAAAAACATTATTCACCTTGTTTGCATCTGCAAGGCGTCCCTTACACATTTATACACATTTACACATTTATTTATTTTACAGTCCATGTGTTTCTGTTCATGAACTGAACTCTTCATCAAGCACATCATTGCTCGGAGAAAAAAGACTTGAAAAATGAACACCAGTTATAAAAAGTATAGCTCGAATTTAACACTGAGTGATAACGTATTTTAAAAAAAAGGGGGGGGGGGGGGTTGTGATTGTTACAGAGGTTGGGCACCCACCAACAAAAACATAAATCGGCACCTATGGGACAGTTATTAAATAACAAAAACTGAACAAAGTATCATACAAGATACACTATAATTCAAAAGTTTGTGGTCAGTAAGATTTTTTTTTTTTTTTTTTTTAAATTGGAGAATTAACTGAATCTCAGTTACTCACATTTCTGGCACTGATCTTTACGTGGACCCCAGCAGAACTCTCCGCATGCAGAATCACAGGATCCTATGAAACAAACAGGGAGGTCAATGATCTAAATTAATGAAATCACAGGGATAATTCTCTCAAAAATGAACTTTTTGTCATCAGTACCAGACCCTCATTTGGTTCTGACCTCCTACTGTCTCATTTTATCTCATTTTGTGCTTTTGTTTCAAAACAATTTTTAAACATTGACATCATTGGCATTTAACACCACTGTTCCTCATCAAAAAAAAAAAAAGATTTGGTCAGCAGTAATTGCTTCGTGGGCAGCGCGGGGACATATAGCGCCATTGCGCTTCGGGCATCCCAGGTTCAAGTCCTGGTTTGCGGACCTTACCCGATTCCATCCCCCCTCTCTCCCTCCCTCCTCACTTCCTTTCAGAAATAGTGTACTATACAAATAAAGGCAAAATGCCAAAAAAAAAAAAAAGATTTGACAAGGCATCAGAAAGCCTTTTAAGCTACTTGTATGGCCCTCTTTTGTCTATCAAATCATCATCTACTTTCCATACATGGTAAGTAACAGCTTAGATGTTCTTCCTCACACCTCCTATTGTGTTTTACAGAAGAAAGACAACAATATGAGGATGGATGACATGGGGGTGAGTAAACAACAAAAACATTTATTGGACATGAATATCTATCACCTATCTCACACTCTCAATCAATAACCACCAAATCAAGGTGTGAATGCACAAACCTCTTCTTCCGTTGTTCTGGATCTGGATGCGAGCATCACTGTCTCTGACAATGTCCCGCCAGTTGATCCATGGAGCATAACTGAGATTCCTGTTATGGACAATCTGTACTCCTCCTTCCAAGATCTCTGCGGATCCAATGAAGGAAGTCTGATTCATTTAAGGCAGATCATGTGATGTATAGAAGGGGAGCAAACACCTTTTTGCACTTGTGCTTGTCTAAAGTATTGTCTATTAACTGTACTATATCAAGTGTGAAGAGTTATTTTAAGTTTCATTTTACTGTCAAGACAGAATTAAAGAGGGGTTGTTCTAATTCTTGTAAAGATCTGCATAAAAAGTAAGATACTGCTTGCTCAGCTAACACAGAAGACATACAATATGTGTCCCTTTCTAACATCTCAGATGAGTCTGAACAAGTCAACTGATGTGACCTACAAAACACACAGACACACCACTGCCAAGCTAAAGCTCTTTTGAGGGTCTGTCTGTATAGTATTCTGCTCTATTGAGTGACATGGGTGTGCCAGTGCTACACTATGCAAATATGCCAGATTCCTAAACACTCCTACACATTTCTGCAAATCACTGATGTCAAATCAAGCTGTCACATTCTTTAGTCTTGAGAAGGTAGCCTTACAAGATATGGGCCATAAATGCTGAATACTTCTTAATACACTGAAAGGAATGATCTGAGGAAGAATTTATGATCCAAGTGATAAAAACTCTCTCTTCCACATTGTAAAAATGATTGCGTAAAAATATTGGATTGTGTTTAAATAAAATACACTTCAGTCTTTGAACTTAAAAAAAAAAGTTTAATTCAATGAGTTACTTGTTTCTTTGTTATTATTTGCGAAATTTACTAGCAATTGTTTCAAAAATTGTTTTAAAAAAATTCCATCACCAATTTTTTTTCAGTGCATTTAAATTTGAGTTTTTGTCTTATAACTAGTATAGCAGGTACATTTTGTTTCTGTTTCTGCGGTGTTACGTTTCATGGTGGTTTCATGTTCAATTTGGACAAATTACTAATTTCTGGACATCTCTTTGACTCTTTTAACACATTTCCCTCGCTAACAGTTTATTACAATCTCATCTCACCTGTGAGGTTGGTGAGGCCCAGATCTTCCAGGCCACTGTGACTCTCAAAATTATGGAAGACAGAAAGGGCCCATTCCTTCTCATACAGGCTGCTACCACGAATCACTCTTAGTTGGTCCAGCGGCAACCTGCTGAACTGGTTCATAGCAATGAGGATGTAGCCTGTGACCTCTCGGATACTCTGAAAGAGAAGCATAAGATAAGAATTTTATCTTATGGCCAAATCAACCACTATATATGTGTAAAAAAATATTCTCTTACTCCAAGAAAGGAGAAGTCGAGGTCACTCTCCATCTGTGTGATCTCAAGGTTGCCCATGACGATCTCACATCCGGTGTAGCGCTCCTTGAGGTTGTTGTAGTGTTGTGCAGGCGTGCCTGTGGAGCTCAGAGCATTCTTGGTGCCCGTGCAAACTGGTGGCCAAAGAAAATAATTAGATCTAACTATGCTGTATATGAGTTTGTGGATCATTTGAATAGCAATTTACTGTCACAACTCATATTGTCATTTTTTAAAGAAATAATACTCTGGATCAGCTAGGATGCATTGGAAAATGACGGCATGATTTGGCCTTAAAAATCTTAAACCCCATTCACCACCATTAAAAAGCTTGGAAGAGCCAGGACATTTTTAATATAACTCTGATTGTAATTCATCTGAAAGAAGAAAGTCATATACACCTAGGATGGCTTGAGGGTTAGTAAATCATGGAGTCAGTTTCAGTTTTAGGGCAATCATCTCTTTAAGTTGATTAAAAGTGACAGTAAAGATATTTATAATGTTTTAAAAGATTTCTACTTTAAATAAATGCTGTTCTTCTGAACTTTTGATTCATAAAAAAAAAATACTGAAATAAACGTATCACAGTTTCCACAGAATACACATAGAAGCACAACAGCTTTCAACATTGATAACAATAAAAAATAATGTTAGAAATCAGCATATTAGAATGATTTCTGAAGGATCATGTGACACTGAAGACTGGAATAATTGCTGTTGAAAATTCAGCTTTGCCATCACAGGAATAAAATAAATTTTAGAAATATTAAAATAGAAAACAGTTATTTTAAATTGTAATAATATTTCACAATATTTACATATTGATATTTCACTGTATTTTTTGATCAAATAAATGCAGCCTTGGTCAGTATAAGAGACTTCCTTCAAAAACATTAAAAAATCTTACCAACCACAAAATTTTGATCAGTGTATTTACAGTGTATTACGGAGAATAATTTCAGCCTTTCAAGTTCAAGTGTATTACTGTACATGCATTTTCCATTTACAAACCAACAGGCAAATAAAATGTTCTATAGTAATCAACATATGCTATCCATAGACATATTAAGTAGTAAATAACCAAGAATACGTCTTTGTGATAACCCATTTAAATATATAGGTTGAAAACCTCTTGTAAATAGCTCAAATTTATGCGACTGTTCTTGCAAGATGCAGAAGAAACCTCTGTACACAAATATAGCACTTTTGAAGTGGCCACTTCCACACAAGACGTCCACTCACAGCGCACACAAAGACCTCATGCAGTGGCCACAACACAAGGTCATTAACATAATGAGGGCAAGGTCGGAGGTTGCCAAGAAGCTGCAGGTCAGCATGTAGAACAAGACAACTGAAAGTTCCAAAACAGACTTAAAAAGAGAAGAAAATAATAGTGGGAAACAGTTTCAGACAGAGATGGAATCCAGGGTTATTGGCCCGAGGTGACAGAAAGACGTGACAACTGTTAGAAAAGTCTCTCTCTCTTGCTCTTTCTCCCTTCACCCCACCCATAAAATACACAAGGGTCTCCATGACTCTTAGGCCACAACTCTTGAGTGTACTGCAGTAGGGATGCACGATAAATCGCATGTGATTTTTATTGCAACTCGTCAGTAAAGCCGGTTTTGTGATTAGTAGTAAATCTCCATCACGTGCTTTCAGATGGAGCAGCATTTACTACACAGAGCCGTAGTTCACTTATAAGCTACGCAATATCGCATTCATAATCGAATGCGATTTATCTGTGATTATGAACGCGATATTGCGTAGCTTGTCAGTGAACTACTGCTCTGTGTAGTAAATGCTGCTCCATCTGAAAGCACGCGATGGAGATTTACTACTAATCACAGAACCGGATTTACCGACGAGATGCGCACGACAATCACATGCAATTTATCGTGCAGCCCTACTGCAGTGCATCTGACAGTATGTGTATCATTTTTTTATACTGTGGCATTCGAGACTACCCAGCATGCACTGCAACAGATGTGAACAGATTTGAAATTCTGGTCTTGTAAGACATGATGATAAACTAATCTTGGCTATCTTCTAGTCACAGCAAGAATATTCCAGGTTAAATTCAGTACTGTGTTTTAGTAAAACAACTTCAGTTTGTAAAAAAGGAACAGAGAAAAGAAGCTATCCAGCTAAAGCCACACCAAGAACGATATCTATAAAGATAATTATAACAATAACTAAATTGACAACCACACCAAGAGACGCTATCGTTCTGTTTATTATTAGCGCACTCTACAGTTCTGTCATTTGCCGCTTTAAATACTCAAGCTCTTTAATGTCAGGTGGATTCTGATTTGCTGTCAATGCTTTTATCATTCATCAGCTAAAAAAATCAAAAGTGATTCTAATGATATCGTTCCTCTGTGATGTTACCAGCTGTGGTGTGGCCTTAACCACTGTCATAGAATTAGACTTAGAATGATTATTAAAACTTTTTAGTTATAATTATCATTACAATTATCTTCTTTGGTGTGAGCGGATCTTTAAGTTTTATGTTATAAGAGCGTTTTCCTAATAACGTTAAGTGAAGACAACATTGTTTTTGAATGTTTGGACAAGGTTTAAAACATCCAGTTTTTTAATGTTTTAACTTTTTTGGTTATAAAATACAAATATTCTGAAAAACAAAGTTTGCAGTGTTATTAAAGCACCTGAATTCACAAATTCTCCTGTGAAAATCTTATGTGAGCAGCATTTACTGTTGAGTTTTGCTCTAAAAAGGCAAAACAAACCAACCTGAGAAAATGGTTTCATAGTTCCATCATAGTTTTTTGATTGAATTTATATTGATTTGATATCAATTTCTACAGTGTGTTTTCTCGGAATCTGAATCAAACCTGTCCATCACAACACAGATCACAGAGACTCAACTTAATTTTAACAAAATCTGAATTGCATTTTGCCTTTGTAGAGCAGAGTTTTGTAAATCTGCCCTAAGAGGTGGGACGAGCCAGCCACAAATATGTCAATGGGGCGTGAGTTTAACTTGGAATATTCCTTTAAGAACATAGAAGGACTTGAAAATAACATTGTAAAACAAACACGGCAAGTTCTGGCTGGTGAACATGCGTGCGTTCGCATTCAATAAACCCATCCATCAAAGAGTCACTATAAAATATTAATTGTGTGCAAAGAACACTCAGGAAGAACAAAACCAAAAAAAATCTTTAAATGTTGGGAGCTGAAAACTGCTGGAGTCAGTTTTTTTTTTCAGGCGTATTTTGCGAGGGGTTAAATGGTATATTCGCGAGACTGGCAGAGAGTAATGCTCAGCTGCATGTCTTGGGCCTAAGGCTGTATCTGGCTATGAGATCTAGAGAGGCATTATTAATGAACAAAGCACAGCATTGTCACTTAGCTATAAAGCATTGTCACTTAGCTATAAATGTGTGGCTCTGTTAATGTGTAGCTGTGATTGACAGTGGTTCTGTGTTTGTGTGTGCGTGCAGGGCTGAGATCATGTAACCAGACAACAGGATGAGTGTGAGCGTAGTACTCCATCAAGAGGAGGGGGAGTCCGGAGAGGAGGACATAAGGACATAATCTAAGAGTGCCCGCTGTCCTCTGTAACGCTCTATTCTATATGTTACTGCATTCCCAAATGTGTACAACCAAACCACTGAGTGACTTCACAACTGCAGCAGTCAAATGCACTCGCCTGCCCTTCTTAAAGTCTCAGGATTGAGGCTGTAGGGGACGAGTTATAGTAGCATGTCTTCTGGGAATGCATAAAAGGAAGTGTTGTCACATGGGTTTCTGTTATACATCCGCACTATTCCGCATGCAAATTCTGCATGTTTGTCTTAGATAAAAGAGCAAATTCACAACGGATGCACTTTGTAAACATCTAAAATGGTGTTATATTTTTAAATGTGGACTTTTATTTATAGTTTCTGCAATATAAGCTCAAGTGTTTTTATCAGTCGACTTTTAATCTTGTACAATTTATTGGAACCATATCGGTTATCGAACAATAAAGGTGACTTTTGATTGGTAGCAGTGGATACTGGATATTTATTGACCAATATTAGACACTTAATTGCAGATTCTCTTTTCTGCATGTTCTTAAATTTTAGATGACTTCTGCTATTTTTAAGAGCTATCTTAACTCACATAATGCATTCCAAAAATCTGCATACTGTACAGTTTTTGCATTTCTGGGTCAGGTGCATATTATTTTTTTAACAAAACAACATCAAAAAATGAATATTACTCTGGAAAAGTATGTTCACCTTCAGATAAAAATTGATTCATTTTTTCATGCTGCAATGGTTCATCAATAATCATGTATATTTATGTTTACCAACAAATTTCAGTTACAAAAGTGTGTGCAAGATATTGGAAAAAGCCTAAATAGATACTCATAGGTACTCATAGTCTCATAGATGTGAGAAAAAAAAAAATCAAGATGTAAAAAACAAAACTTTTCTCTTCTCTTTTTTTTTTAACTCTAAAAAAAAATGAAATGTGCATTTTGATAGTTATGGACCATTTGCAAAGTTTGGTTCCTTTTCTAAAAGCCATGCATTTTTTAAAATCTCTTCCAGGTCAAAAAAGACCTGACTGCGTTACAGCAATATTACAGCAGAAATTTAACTCTTTGAGAGCACTTTTTCATGAAGTCTTTTAAAAAGACTTTCCACTTTTTTTGTCACTAAATTCTTGAGCAGATCTCAAAATCAATAGTTATCCGTATTTCATACTGTAAAATATAATATTGTGGTGCTTAAATTCTCTTAAGCATCACAAAATGGATTAAATTATTTTTTTTTAGACAAATTAGTCGATGTTTTAAATATTTACCTGCCACAGCATTGAATAATTTTTTGTACTGGCCAGAATTTTAATCAGTCCATCCCTATTATCTATCCAATATGATGAAATGAAATCTGAGAAACATGCTTATACAAAAGGCTATATGCAGACATGCACATGTAAAGATGTACACACCCACATGACTTACATGCATATTTGCTATTACATCAGGTATTGTCTAGATAGCATATGCATGTTCTCTCTCTCTCTCTCTCTCTCTCTCTCTCACACACACACACACACACACAAAATGTCTGGATGCTAATCATGTATGGAGTCCTGTTCGTTCACACAAGTAATCTTAAGTCAACAGCACCACAGATAGAGAGCAGAGGCCTCTATGGAACATACAATAGAATCCAGCAGTGCACAATGATTATAGCTCAATGAGCATTAACAGCTTAGATTCAGGGCGGGGACTGAGCATGTATGACAGGCAGAACAAGAGACAAAAAAGGGTGAATGGAAGAATCCATGAGGGAAAGCAAAGATAGATTAGCAGACACATGGAGAAAGACATGAAAATAGTACTAGTGTCAAACTGAAATAAGAGCCGGCTTGAGACAAAAAAAGACAATCTCTAAAACACACATCCACACCTATTCACGTCAACTTCTGCAAGTACAGACTGCTCCGAATCAGAGGCCATTATCTTTGGCGGTTAGTGGGACGTATGCATAGTTTCATAGTATGCATAGTTACATCTTAAATGATGCACCTAAGTGATGCATTGGACTTTTAAAACAATGAGGCTTCGCCTATATACACACAGGATCTTAACATTGCTCCATCAGTAGAGCTTTTATTGGGTCGGTGCAGATGTCAACCATTCAAAATCTTCCCAGTCTTCTCACCGGAAGGAAAGAGTGACTACATTATTAATTTAGTCCAGGGCTTACTATCAAACCTCTTGTATGCTTAAAAGAGGCTGAACTTTGGAGCCATGGTTGTAAAGAAGTTATTAAAGAGCAGTTTATGATATGGCACTATAGTCCCACACCTTATTCTGTTGAGTTCAGTGATGTAATGTGATTGGCGGCAAAAGTAAGAGAATGGGATTGGCCATCACTGGAATCATAGTTCTTAAAGCTAATGTTCTGTGGAAAAAAAGCTACTGAGGGAAAAAAGAGATCTTTGCCCTGAAGCTGTTTAAGTAGAAGCTGGTTTAATTATTTCAAGAGTGTCAATATATCAAGTCAACATGACTCACAAAAGCTTGCTGTAAAGTCACAGAAGCCATTCCCTTAATTAATGTACAAGCATGCATTTCCTATTATTATTATTATTACTTAGTTCACAAGAGCTTGCTGTAAAGGCACAGAAGCCGTTCCCTTAATTAATGTTCAAGCTCATCCTACTCACACGTGTCTCAAATCATTCATACACCCTTGCTAATTCTCAATTAAGTTCTGAACACTTTTAAAATAAAAGTTCTTAATTGCCAGTGATGGTTTGAGGGGGAAAAAAACCCTTTAACATCCATGGATAGTTTAATTTGCACAAAAGGTACTTTTTAAATGGGAAAAAGTTTCTTTATTATTAAACATGCAGAAAAAGTGATTCTTTAAAAAAAGTTCACTGAAATGTGCTTTGGGGAACCCAAAATGGTTCTTCTAAACACTTTTTGGATCATTTAAAAAGCCTATTTTAAAAAGTGTAGGGTCAGTTGTGGTCAGGTGATGTCTAGAAAGTTCAAGTGGGTTTTTGACATGTGTGACCCTGGACCACAAAACCAGTCATAAGGGTCAATTTTTTTGAGAAATTGAGATTTTCCATTGATGTATGGTTTGTTAGGACAATATAAGGACAATATTTGGCTGAGATACAACTATTTGAAAATCTGGAATCTGAGGATGCAAAAAAATCTAAATATAGAGAAAACTGCCTTTAAAATTGTCCGAATGAAATTCTTATCAATGCATATTATTAAGTTTTGATATATTTACAGTGAGAAATTTACAAAATATCTTCATAGAACATGATCTTTTCTTAATATCCTAATGATTTTTGGCCTAAAAGAAAAACTGATAATTTTGACCCATAAAATGTATTGCTGACTATTGTTACAAATATACCCGTGCTACTTAAGACTGGTTTTGTGGTCCAGAGACACATATCAAGCCGTGACAGCAGTGTGACATGCTAAACTTCATGCAAACCATTATAGGCCTTATATGCCAGCTTTATTTCTCCATGAGTTTTAAGGACTACACAGTGCTTTTAAAATGCATCTGCCATACCACAGGACTATTTAAATGAGCTGCAAAAACGTGATTTCAAACGTGTGACCGATCAACCAGATATATAGATAAATTCTAGGCTATACGTAAACATAAAAAAGTTAATGTTTATGTTATTGGTCAACCAGGCCGGTCAACTATACCCAGGTACAGATTATATCCTATTAACTAGTTTATAGGTGGAACAACTCATTAAATTTAATTGGGTGGAAAGGAGCTAAACCCAGGGGGTATTAAGGGGCATAAACCATGAAGGAAATAAAATAACCCGTTAATTTTTAAATTTAGCCTACATGATGAATTAGGCGAGACAATAGTAATTCACATACAGTACGTGTTTCTTATAACGCCATTAACATATCATACATATCATTTAAACAAAATGCAAACACTTTTATACCTTCTTGTGTTTGTGAAGTTACAGGCTGAGGTGCACAGAGAAACACGAGCGCGCTGAGCGCCAGCACCTGCTGTCTCATCTCGTCTCGTGAGTGAAGGATCGCCTCGAGCCCTCAGACATACCGCGGAAACCCAGACACCAAGCGCTCTCTTCTCTAGGAAGATGGACAGCCTGTGGATGATATTCCGGTGGGGGGAAAAAAAAGAAAAAAAAAAGTTTTTGCTAAAACAAAATATCCATGAAATTCTTCTATAAATTTTCCTCGGCTGCTCTCCCTATTGAATAATCCCTCTTCCCTGTCAAATAATCCGCGGTGTGTGTATGATCAAAAAGTTCCGCTTTGCGGTAGCACATTTCCCATTGGATTTTCCCACTTAGTCAACGGACAATAAACTATTTACTAGGCTAAAACGAGATTAGGAGAGTGAGAAGGAAAGTTGAAGGTATGACGCAGGCTCACCACTCCCTCAGTGTACACTTCTGATGTTCACATTTGGATTGGCTCGATATTTACCAATCACTGCATGAACACTGCGCTTCTCCACCCTTCAGAAACTAGAGCAACAGCCTGTGACTCACAAAATGATGGGCGACTCTTCATCAAGTGATGAGCTGCAATTACAAGTGCACCTTTGAATACCTGCCATCTTGAGAGAAAGAAAAAAAAAAATCTTTAGACTATGTTGAAATCAAGTCCTGGAATAAACACAATTTTTTTTTGCTACATCTTGGTTTAAAATATGATTTAGTAGGCGATGTGAGATGGTAATAAACCACAGACTTGCAGGAAGTTAAACTGATTGATTGTGAATAGAAATGCTTAAATACTGAAGTTTTGATAATGACTAATAAATATTACGAGGAGGCTGATATGTAGCCTAAATACTGATCGACTAATAAAAAATTGCTTCGTCTTTTTTTTCCATTTACTGAAAAGTGTGCTCAAATTACATGATGTTCAATCTCACTTTTTTTTTTTTTTTAGCTCATTAATAATTGTAGCTATATTTGGCCAGATCTTTAGAGTTTCTCCTCAACTGTTCTAGGTTTGATGACGAACTAACGTCACACTGAAATCTGATTGGCTTGAATGGTTAGGTCTACATCTGTCCATGATTGGTTATTTCATTTAGCCCCTCCCTTAAAAATATATTTTTATGTATTTTTTACATGTCCACTCTGATTGGTCAGTTTAGTAGCCTAATAATTTCGGAGACTTTATGCCAGTCTTTTTTTTCCAATCTATATTCTTAAATACAGCGTATGAGAGAAATAGCGTAGCCCAGGCTATATATTTACATTAGTTTATATTTTATATGAAGACTGTATGAGATTAAAACAATTTACAATTGTCACTCTGATTTGAACACTTTTTATATAATTTTTAAAAAAAGTAAATGTGAAATTCACCTTAATAGAACTGCACGAATTTTGCAAAATTTACTTTTCAACATGTGAAAAAATAGCCTAATTAAAGACTCTATTCTAGGGAACCTTAAAAGAATTGCACGATCCCCCAACTCGAGGAATCACTCATTTGCATGCCCGCTAAATAGCTTCCTTCAGGACATATAGTTATGCTAATCACAGAGGGTTGAGTGGTAATAATTCTACAGGTATCACACAGAAAGTCCAGTCAGACTCTGGTCAGAGTCCCGCAGAGTTTTATGAGCGGGTCGTCATCCGCAGAGGGTCTTGCATGGGTTTCTTGTTCACAGTGAAGAGCATTATTTTACTCGTGCCATGTCGACTGCTTAATCCCCCTATTGATGCATATAGACCGAGCTATCACAATAGGCACATTGTCAAGGGGTTTGGTGACTTCTGAACCCGCAACAGAACATGCCTGATCTCAACAGACCGTCCACTGTACAGTGCTAAAGACTCACATCTGAGAGAACAGCACAGCTTAAGATCACGCTTCATTATAATATGAATTTACAGTTATGATGACAGCTACTGGATGATTCGTAGTTTTCTTAGCTGACAGGAAATTCTGGTTTTATGGTGCTCAACATTTTCAGCTTTCTAGAATTCTGGCTAACATGTTTCTTATTTAAAAAACAGCTTAACATGTACTTTTTGTCTTTGCATTGATGGCCTAAATAGTCTTCGTTGAGCTGTTCTTGTCATGTTGTGATTTTTTTTTTTTTTTTTTACAGTTAAGAGCGCTTAGAATGTCAGGAGGACACTTGAGACCTCTACTGGTATCACGGAATATTACAGGCACTTATCACAGTTTGAAACAATGCTACGAGGTGACAAATGTTATGAGCAAATAAATACTTTTAAAGAAATTAACACTTTTTAGCAAAGTGATCAGAAGTGACAGTACAGAAATTCTTCTAAATTTTCTATTCATCAAAGGGTCCTGGAAAAAAAAAAAAAGAAAAAAAAAAAGTATAATGGTGTTTTAAATATTAAGCAGCACAACCTTTTGCAATATTGATACCTTTAGCAGCAAATCAGCATATTAGACTGATTTTTGAAGGATCATGCGACACTGAAGACTGGAGTAACGATGCTGAAAATTCACGATGCTGATATTTTCAAATAAAACAATATTTGACAAAATGACTGTTTTTACTGCTGTTTTAATTAAAACAGCGACAACTTTTTGTGCTTTTGAAGGTGGCAAAAAATAACCCATAACACTTTGATGTTTAACATTTGATGTTTATTTTTGATTAGTTACAAAACATAAATAGAATCAACAGTTGAATTAGTTACAATTTACAGTAGCTAAATCACCAGCAATAAGTTTAGTCCTCTACAGATTATTTTCACTTAAATAACCTTTAATTATTGGTGGTCAGTCAAGTAATTCTGGGGTCCCCCTGTTTTTACTGTTTTTTTGGGTTCTAATATTCCCAATCACTAGCTTTGAATTAAAACCCCTCTAAAAATCAAAATATTATATCATGTTGTAATCTTTGAACAAAGGTTTGGAGTAAAGTTGGAAGCCAGGGGAACTCGAGAAAGCGTTTAAGGACCTGTGTCTTATCAGATAACCACAGCTTTCTCAACACTGATCAGTACACAATTTTACATTTTTACAACCCCTTTCAAGATACAAAAATAATGCTTTCTTTTTAGATTACATTTAGTAACACTTCAGCAGAGGGTTATCTTTACATTTCCCATTTCTACAGATCAAATGGATAATGTTTGGAGTTTTCTTAGACACAACAGCCTTTTTACTCACCACTACTGTACTGTTGGTTTACTGTGAAGAGGTGGGTCTTGTCTTTAGAAAAGTGACAAAATACTGGAAACTGAATGATCGCAACCTTCTGCAGGCAGCGGTCATGTTGACCTCTTTTTGTAACATCCACAAGTTCAAGCATTAGCACAATTTAAAAAGCTTCACAACACAAACCGGTTCCTCATTCCCTGTGCACCTTACACAATACATTCCACCCTGTCTATCTCTCACCTACATCTTGAAAAATGCATTCGTACCAACCTTCTGTTACTTTTTCCAACAAAACATTAAAGAACACAGTCAGTTTTCTGTATATGGGTATTGCAGACTTATGGAGAATGCATTCTGACAACCGCTTTATAAATCTAAGTAGTCTGGAGTTGTGTAGCTGCTGATTTAAAGGCTGGGCTCTGATATCTTGGTCTAGCTGAATCACATAAAAGCTTTATGATCAGGAAAAATACACCGTAGAAAGGCAACCTATTTCTGGATTTTCTCCCAAACTTGCTTGGCAGTTATGTCTCTCTCTCTCTCTCTCTATATATATATATATGTAATTTTCCACCAGAGTAGTATCTGATGAAAAGTTAGATTCAATGAGGAATACATCTTTTTGCCAGTGTTTTGCTGATGCGTTGCGTTCACTAAAAGCAAACTCACAGTTCACAGATCACAGTTCAGTGTGCACGGAAGCGCGTTCATACGGGACTGTGCAAAAATACACAAGAACAAGAACAAGCTGCATTCACTTCACTTGAGCTTTCCAAACAGCCGTCTAGTCTTGCACACTTCACCATGGGATTAATGTTAATAGTGTAAACCTTGAAAGTATGAACGTCTGCTAAATCAGAGAGGAAAATACTGCAATCATATTAGCTAGATTCATTTGAAACCAAATGAGCTTGTTTTCTTTTTTTTCTCTCAATCAATTGCAGGATCTTAAAAGGAATTAGTCAATGGCTATTTATGTTATTCTAGAAAAAATCTTGGCTAAATCTAAAACGTTACTGCTATTTATCATCGTAAAATATAATACATGAGGAGCATGCCTTATCCGTGCACAGCGATTGTTTTCGTAGCTACGATGATGGTTGCAAGGTTACCATGCTCTGCGCTGGAACATGCGATCGATCCCGCCGCCGGCTGAATCCGTTGTGCTCTACAAAGACGGCGCTTCGCTGCTTGACGTCTGGTTGTTGTTGTCGTTTCTGTGCGTATATATATAAAAAATATTTCTTTTAAGCTATACAGATCCACGTCACAACAACACAGAAAAGATGAATTTAAATATCAGTTACTAATTGCACTTTTTAAAATTCAAATAGTCCTTTCGTTTGAAGCACTGAGAAAGAAAAACAAAGAGGATCATATCTCATGTCAAAAATGTCTCTATATAGGGCGAGTTAAGTCGGATAGAAAACTTGACGGTGCGGAAACACAGAGGATATGTATTGAAAAATGCAACAAACGCACGCTCACACAAATACACACACTACAGTATTTATACACCCCCATACCCACACACACCAACACGCAACCGCTTGCTACTAGTGTCCTCCCTGTACAAGATGTACACCGGTATCCATCTTCTCACTGCTGTCCTAAAGGAAGGGTGGATGTGGAGGGTTTGGGGTGAAGTTTGGCACTGGGAGGCAGAGCAGAGGTGGAGCAGGAGGAAGAGGAGCACGACGAGGAGGAGCACGAGCAGAAGACGGCGTCTTGATTGGCGGTGGGGGCAGAGGCAGATGTGACGCTGGTGGCGGGGGGCAGCGGAGGCCCCGCCGGGGTTATGAGGGAAGGCGCGTCAGATACCGAGGACTGGGGTCCTGACAGGAGCTGAACCTGCTGTGGGTGCAGAGGAGACGGGCTGTACTGCAGGGGCTGGCGGTGCAGATGCGCGTTCTGCTGGGAGAGAGGAGTGATGGGAAATTGCGTCGGAGGCGGCTGAGTTTGTCCACCGATGGTACTATACGAGGTGGGCGCCACTGTAGACATGCTGACTGATACTGGAGCGGTCAAAGGGGCTCCGGAAAACCAACCCGATGAAGCCGTTGTCTGCAAGATACAAACGTTATTTACTTATTGTTCGATTTTTATTATTACAAATACCAGTTAATCCATTCTCAGACAAAAGGATACAAAAGTTGTCACTAGGGCATGACCTTTTCAAAAGGTACACTTTTGTACAGTTTATGTACTAATATATACATTTGAGGTACTAATATGTTCCTTTAAGGTACCAATATGGACTATTTAGGTACAAACGTGTATCTTTTGAAAAGGTACCACTCTAGTTACAGCTTTTGTACCTTTTTTCCCTGAAAAAAAAGGTACAAAAGGTTTGAAAGGTTTATAAAAGGTTTCATGTTTCCTGACATGAATCCAAAAGTCTGATATTATATTGAAAAGACAAGGATTTAAAATTCCATTTAAATTTGGAAATCTGAAAAATAAAAGTTTTAGGCATTTTGAAAAATATAACATTGACAAAATTAATTCACAAATTAAAATAAATTCATGAAATTGATCATGTGACTCTTTGCACAGACAGTAACATTAAAACGAAAACAAATAGGTTTGTTACTTCAAATAAAATAATTGTAACTAAATACGTTAACTGAAATGACATTAAAAAAATCTTTAAACTTATTTGTCTTTATACTTAATGCAGTCAAACAGCAAGTATATTATTTATAGTGGTGGTACAAGTTGACATGAAATGGAAATTTTGAATGTCCTATTTAGTATCTAATGTAGGGTGGGACTTTATTCTGTCCATCAGGAATTGATTGGATCATAGAACATGTTGACACTTGTTACAATCATTTCATGAGCATGACAGGTTGCTGGAGAGAACTAAAGCTCATCAGGCTGTTGGACAACCTTATTGCCCAGCCCTTGCATTTGTATGCGTGTCATTATGTTTTGTTTTGGTAATGTTTGCTTGAAAATTACAAAAAAAAAAAAAAAAGATTCTCAAATCACTGAGAGCAATAAAGTGTGCTTTTGAGTATTAAACAGTCAGCACAGCATTCATCTCATTTACAGCACCAGCTTTAAAGCCATCACCTTTTAAGAAGATCACTGTTGGAATAGAAGAAGAAATGTTCTCGTTATTATGCAGAATCCACAGGTTTAATTGTCATGTTGTTGTGAAATTAAAGATTAGCATTTTTCTGCGGCCTGTAGCTGATTCTTAATGGTGTGCTCCTCACTCCTGGGTGTCTTTAAAAAAAAGGCTAAACAAGTACGATGCTGAGGACAATATTTTTCACAGTTATGTACTTTCATACTGTTATAAACTTTTTAATGTAGAGTGAGGATTGCCCTGTGAGTCTAAGCACACAGTTTACATCAGGGGTCACCAAACTTGTTCCTGGAGGGCCGGTGTCCTGCAGAGTTTAGCTCCAACCCTAATTGAACACACCTGAACCAGCTAATCAAGGTCTTGCTTGGTATACTTGAAACTTCAAGGCAGGTGTGTTGAGGCAAGTTGGAGCTAAACTCTGCAGGATACCGGCCCTCCAGGACCGAGTGTGGTGACCCCTGGTTTACATCATGCTGCATAATTTCTAATGAAAAATACAAGCACTTTTCACTAGTGGTCTTAAGGTGCAGTAATTATTACTATTGTTCAAGAAATGTTCATGGGCAAAATCCAGTAATTTCAACAGAAATCCATGCAACCTGATTTCACAATGGGTTCAGTTTGGTAACAAATTCACTGATGGTTGGTTTGAAAGTGACTTCTGTGTGAGCTATGCTTCATGAAACAGTAAACAAGCAACTTTTGAACACCACTGTATATAACAGAAAATATTTTAACCCATACAGGCTAGTCTACATATGCATGTTTGAGACATTTATTTCATGTATGCTCTACCTCAGTAGTCTGGCCCCAACCGCTCAACTCCTGCACTTGTTGGATCTGTTTGATTTGATTCAGTGAAGGCTTGGGCTGAACAGGACAAACTGTTTCTTTTGACCACTCATCAACAAGCTTATGCAGCTCATCAGTGAATGTGCTCTTTCTATTGGAAGAACCCTGGGCTGAAGGACTCTGGTCTGAAAACAAAACGAGGGAACTGTTAAATAAAAAAGTCATTTCTCAGATCAATTCTCAGCAATTACATTATTGTTCAAAAGTTTGGGAGCTATAAGTTTGTGAAAGAAGTCTCTTATGCTTGTTTTTGAAAGAAGTCTCTAATGCTTACCAAGGCTGCATTTATTTGATCAAAATACACCAAGACAGTAATATTGGGAAATATTATTACAATTTAAAATACATTTTTCTATTTTAATGTGTTTTAAAATGGAATTTATTCCTGAGATGGCAAAGCTGAATTTTCAGCAGTTATTCAAGTCTTTAAATGTCACCTGATCCTTCAGAAATTATTCTATTATACTGATTTGGTGCTCAAGAAACAGTTGTGTTGCTTAACATATTTGTGGAAACTGTGATTTTTTTTCCAAGATTCTTTAAAAAACTAGAAAGTTTGAAATTGAATTTTTATTTAATTTCTATATATTTCAAAAAAAAAAAAAAAAAAAATTATATATATATATATATATATATATATATATATATATATATAGAAACATTACAAATGTCTTTACTGATATATTTGGTCAATTTAATGCATTGCTCAATATAAGTTTTTCTTTTTTTTGAAAAAGAAATTAAAACTTTTATTCAGCAAGGATGCATTTACTGATCCCAAACTTTCGAACAGTAGTGAGCATGTTCTGTAGGTTTAGTACCTCTATTAGCGGTCAGTGATGGGGATTTTTCTGGCTTGCAGTATGAGTGAAGCCTGTTTTGCTCGCCACCAGAATAACTGCTAGACTGCTGAAGACTCCCTGAGTGTTTTAAAAATCAAGAGAAAATGGTATAAGTGAATTCTAGTTACAACAACAAAAAAACAGCCTTATTCTAACTCTCCCTCTAATATGGTGGTACTAGTACCTTGGTGTGTGACTCCGTTGTTATCCATGTGAGAATGGGGTCGGGGCCGAAGCTTGGCTTTGGCGGGTCGGGGTCTGCGCGGAGAGATGGCGAGTGGTGCGGCGGGCAGAGGAGAGGTCCGGGGCAGCATCATGGACAGAGGTTGCCTGTGGTCTTTAAGAGAGCGGAGCTGCCCGTACAGATCCTGTAGCTCTCTGTTCTGCTGTGCCTGCAGGGACACCACCTCTTTGATGTGTCTACAAAGATAAAAGAGGGGAAGCATCAGTACGGAAAGAGAGGAAAAGAAAAACAGCATCGAAGAATTCAAATTCTCTCACTTCTCTCTCAGCTTGTGGAGTTCTCTCCTCAAATCTTCATCCTCCACCTCACTCTCATCATCGCTACTGCCCAGGGGCAAGTGTGCGTGACTCCTGGGTGGGTGACTGGGCGCTGTAGTTCTCTTCTCGTCTTTCTCGCCATCTTTTGCTTTAGATTTTCTCCTCTCTCGCTCAAGGTCAGGTGACACGGGGGAGCTGTCGGTCAAATGTTCCTCTCTCTGTTCGGCCTGGGTGACTGAGAAACGCCCAACTTTTCTTTGCGTGATCCCTTGGCTTGGTGCAGCTTCCTGTGTTGGAAGGGGCCCTGCGGACTGGGAAACTGGAATCACCTATGAGAAAAGAGAATCGGAACAGTTGATCCTTCACGGAGTATAAATTATTAACACAATACAGTACATATAACAAAAGGCAAAATAAGTGTAAACTCCAACAGCTATGAAAACACTATCTGAAGTGTCATATCAAGGAAAAAAGACAGACTGATCTTTTAGTGCATTCAAGTCACGTTGGAAGGATGGTGTTTATGAGGTAAGCACATGAACAACACCAAGCTCATAAACAAAGTCCGTTTTTAATTTCAAAATTAGAAGATTCATTTGAACAATCATGGCAGAAGCAAATTTTTACTGTCCACATTTAACATTTATATACACTACCAATAAAAAGTTTTAATGTAGTGTAGTGTATATATTTTAAGTTTTAAAAGATTTCAAATCATGTCAAGAACTTTTTGTTCATCAAAGAATCCCCAAAGAAATGTATCATGCACAAAAATATTAAGCAGCACAACTGTTTTTAACATTGATAATAATAAGAAATGTTTCTTGAACACCAAATCAGCATATTAAAAAGAATTTCTGAAGTATCATGCAACACTGAAGACTGAAGTAATGGCTGCAGAAAATTCACTTATCCATCACAGAAATAAATTACATATATAAAATACATTAAAATAGGATAAACATTAAAAATTGTAAAAAATATTTCACAATATTATTTTTTACTGTATTTTTGAACTAATAAATTCAGCCTTGGTGAACATAAGAGACTTATTTCAAAAACATTTTTAAAAAATCTTACCAATCCCAAACATTGAATGGTAGTGTACATTTTCAGTTATGAATGTTGATGCTACAATTTCATTTATTCATATTTTGTGTACTGCTGATGCAGAATACGGATGAAACCTTCCAGAAAACACTACTTGGCTAGTTTTTTTAAAGTGACAGATTTGTGTGATCATACTATTCCACAATTAATCTCTTTGCCACAATATAAAACAATTTTACACTCAATGCGCATCTTTTTAATTTGTCACAGTAGAACTAAAAATCTACCTTTGACAGATCACATAATGTGTATGTGGTTTTGTCTCGACGTTTACAGTTCTTGTCAGACAAGCTGAGCTGAAAGGCTGAGCTTTTGCAAAATGAGAATACTCTGTACAGTATACAGTGAGTGAATGATGATAGTACCTGGAAACGGCCTCTGCGTGAACACGGTTGGTCATTTGTAGATGCCTCCCTATCCTCCTTCATCCCCTGGCTCAAGTTGCCATCTTATCATGAAGAATAAAGAGAGAGATGCAAAGACGAGGGAACACAACGACAATAGTAAAATGAAATGAGAACATACAGAAAACAGTGTATTTGGTATAAAAAAAAACAAGCACACAAACACACAAGAGACATCACAGACACAGAAAGGTGGCATTAATAACTAAAGCACACAAGAGATCTTTGACTAACAAGCATCCATGCATGTTCACGTGGTATTATCATAGAGTCAGCATGGCAAATTACACCATCACTGGCAGTCGGTGGACATGAATACGAATATGATTGTCATCTCAAACGTCATGCTGAGTGGATGCGGAGTGTGATGGGGATTAGGTGTGGGGAAGGGTGGCAGGGAGCAGCTTTAACAAACAGTAAAACCAGTTCAGGAAAGAACAAATCTCTGCAGTACAACTTCTAAAACATTACAGAATAATAACCAAGTAATATGCCCCCATCCATCCACACTCACACGATTGCATTCATCTGTCAGATTCTAATATCACTGCCTAGAGAGCAACAGTGATACCAGTCAGCATGTGTGAATTATCTACATCTACAGTGTGTTCAGAGTGTGTATACAGAAACACTGTATCATTCCAGGGACTATTTCTAGGTGATGATGGTTCTAAGGTGCTTTTCATGATACACAACCATATACACACACATATGCATGTTGAACATGTACAGTCTGTTAGGGTTAAACTGCTGAAAACTATTGCTCTATTGTTTTGGACTGATGCTACAATATATTACATTTAGGTTAGTATGTTAGGAATGGCATACTACTGTATTATTCAAACTATAATAATGAGCACAGAATGCAAATGTTCAGTTTTTATAGAAAAAAATAAAAATAAAATACAAGCAATAACTATTTTATCACCCTTTAAAATATTAATGTTTTTCTCAATCTGTCATTTTTAGTACAAAATTAGAGAATTTAATTTTATTTCAAAGATGCCACTGAATGTATAGCATTCAAAAGTTTAGGGTCTGTAAGATTTGTAAATATTTCATATGCTCAAAGCGGCATTTATTTTACCAAAAAACAAAACAGTAAAATCATGAAATATTACAATATCTCTATTTAATATATTTTGGTAAAGCTGAATTTTCAGCAGTCATTACTCCAGTCTACAGTGTCACATTATCCTTCAGAAATCATTCCGTATTCAACTACGCTGATTTAATGTTCAAGAAATATTTATTTTTAATTATTAAGAAAATCTTAAAATTATATCTAAAATAATTACACATTGTATAACATTCATCTTTTTATTATATTCATTATATTCTTATCAGGGTTTCTTGATGAACAACATTTCTTTGAAATAGAAATATTTGGTAACAATGTCTTTACAGTCACTTTTGATCAATTTAATGCATTGCATAAAAAAGTATTAATTTTTTTTTTTTTTTTTTTTTTTTTTTTTAAAGGAAAGTGTCTTACGGACCCCACACTTTAGAATGGTAAAGCAATATGTAACAATTGTGAAAAGTTTGAAAACTTAGTGTATACGGTGTACTGTTTCACATACTACTTTTAAACAAAAACTGCAAGGACAGCAGTATGCTAGTACTCCATTCCAAACATACCCATGGACATGCAAAAAATATAGAAAATAAAACCTTCCAAAAATCTACCCAGGTAGGAAAGAACAGGATATAATCTAAAGCTCTGGGAGAAAATAAAAATTATATTCATATGAAAAATGGACGGCTAACATCTGAAAAATAGCTGTTTGATATACATTGGAATGACTTACTTGCTAAAGCTTCAATATTAATGGTGCATACAAATATAACTTCTAAAATGTCATGTGGCCAGATTTTTTTTTTTAAATTAAAAAAAAAGTTTGCAGCTGTTATTTTTGCATTAGAATAGACAGAAACATAATTAGAATGGGCATGATGAACAAAATGTACTGTGGCATCTAATTTCACGCCTCTTCAATTAGTAAAATAACAAATAAACAGGTGCAAACTTCAGACTCTGGCTCATGTTGCTTGTAAACAAGTGTGCTATTTTGTGATTGCAGGTGCTCTGGGTGAGTGAGGCAGGGTACAGGAAGGTGAGGGGCGCAGGCACCACAATACTGCACTGCATAGAGTGGGACTGGAGACTCAGATCCAGGTGCGAGGCACAAGGGTCATCCCTCTTAGTTTCTCTCCCCTTTCTACACTCCTCTGTTCTTACCCCTGGGTAATCCATGCAGACAAAACAAAAAGGAGGCTACAACATAAACGTTAATGTACAGCAGAGCAATTCAGTTCAAACAAAAACTAAAGCAAGAAAAATGTATGGCTAGGTGATGTAATGATTTCAGTACAGACTAAACACAGCAATGAACCACGTCACCACGGAAGAACTATTAGGATTAATAATTAATAATTAATTCTAACAGTGTTATTACAAATTAAGAAATCCCTATCTAGCAAGGTAAGAGTCAGCTACATTCATTTGGCTACATAAACATTTGTTTTAGGTCAGTGCCCACCCACACCCCTCACTCGCTCTCTCTTGCGCGCTTCCTGCGGACACTACCTTGCTGGACTCTGGGCTTCTTGAACAAGCTGGCGGAGTGGCGCAGTTTGCACGCCCAGCTTTTGAATTTGCGAGTCCAGGATTTCTTGCTAACAGGATTTCTGATACTAGGACATGTCAGGTTTAGGCCAAAATATCCACCTCCTTCATTAAGCTGCTGCTGCTGTTGTCCAGGCCACAGGGGGACAGGCGGCTGAGAAGAGGAAGGCAACAGAACATCTCCAGGGGTGGAGCTTTCAGTGAGGGAAGGGGGAGCCTGGACACCACACATGAACAAGAGGAGGGAAACAAATTTAAGAAGTGCGTGAAATGGCTAAAACGAATCTGAAATAAATGACACCATAATTTCAGAAATGCATTGTGCTGTTTAACATCTATACCCTTTAAGAAAAAAAATCAAATAGTGCCTTTTGTAAGAAATAGTATTTTATTATTTTTATTTTTTTTTAAACAAACAAACATCTTAATTAGTTGTTTTTTTTGTGTTATCCTGACATTTTCTACTTTATCCCCCTGCTAAAACCAAATGAATTTTAATATAAAAATTTAAAAAACATGTTCACCATAGAAGAGGTATATGTATGAACTGCATTTTAATAGATTTTTGAATAAAATAGACTGGGACAAAAAAAAACAAACAAAAAAAAAAACGTCATTTCACTGATCTGTTTTTGTGAGATAAACACACCCTACTTGCACTTACAGATGATTCATTGGGCACTTTCGGGGATCCAGGCTCCTGTGGAGGGGAAACGAGAGAGCATGGAGGGGATGTAGAGGAGAAGGATGAAGCAGGCTGGCGTTGCACAGCAGACGGGATCGTCTCCTCCTCACCTGCTCTCTCCCGCTCTCCATCCGGAGAGGTAGAGGAAGAGCGAGGGGTGGTGGAGGAGGTGGTGGAAGAGGTGGAGTGAGGGGAGGT